>VWZD01002123.1:48328-104000 GCA_013396695.1 Sakesphorus luctuosus
CGGAAATGGGAGGTGGCTAAGGCGGGCAGCAGTGGGAGCGATGGGAGGGCGGCGGGGAGCGGGCGGCGGCGCCTGAGCGCGGCGGGAGAGGGGGCGACAGAGCCGCGGGGCGGGGGGGGGTCCCCGCGCACCCCCCCGGGAGCCGCTGCCCCCCCACCGACCGGTTATTCCGGAGCCGCGAGAGGAAACGAGGGAGCGCGTAAAAGGAGGAGGGAGGAAAGGGGGAAAAAAAAAGGGGGGGGGGGGGGTGGCAGCGTTTAAATCCCTGCCCCCCGCTCCTCGCAGCCTCCATTCCTCCCTTCATTCGACCTCCCCTCAGGAGCCGCCGGTGAGTCCCTCGCCCGCTCCCAGCCGCTCCCGCCCCGCTTGTCATTGTCGCCTACTCGCTGCATTCTTTCCGCGGGTGGATTTTATCGCTCCGGTCCGTCTGTCGGGATGGGGAGCGAGGCGGCGGGGAAAGGGAGAACACCAAAGTTGGGGGGGGACACCTAGAGTGCGATTAACCCCCGCGGCGCTGGGGAAGGGTCCCCGGCGGTCCCTGCCCCGGCGTGGATGCGGCGAGGGGCCGGGAGGGAGCCGGGACGCCGCCGCGGGGCACGGGGGCTCGGCGGGGCGGGGGTCCCGGCCACGGCTGGCGGCGCTCCGAAATCACCGGGGGGCGCTGCCCGCCCGGGGCTCGCTGCCCTGGACGGCGGCGGAGCGGCTTCGCTGCGGACCGGGGGGCGCGGGGGNGGGAGGAGGGCGGCACAGCCCTGGAGGGGGACCGGCTCCCGCCCTGCCTGCCTTCGGAGGGGCCTCGTATTGTCCCCGCGTCCCCAGGTGCGGCCGGGCAGCGGGCAGGAGTGCCTGCGAATAACGTTTCCATCCTGGCACGAAGGAGCGTGTTGGCTCCCCCAGGGTGCGTGCAGTGGGCACGGGTGGGATTCACCCCCTCCTGTGACACTCCACGGTGCTGCTCGGGCACCGGGGGGCCGGCGAGACCCCGTACGTTCGGGTGGCACCGGGTGGGCGGCTGCACTCCCGCCGAACCGCCCGAGATCCCTCAGTGTGTCGGGCTGGTTGTCCATTCGCTATTCCGGATTTTTGGAGAAGCAGCATCGGGGTTTGCTGCACTGCCGTGCGGGCCGTGCCGCGGGGCCGGTGCGGTCCTGCCCTGCCAGGTCTGCTGGCCCGTGTCCGCCCCGGGCGCTGCTGCCAGCGAATTGCCCGCTGTGCTTTGCCGAGTGGCCGCCGTGCTATTGAAGTGGCAGCCATTTGGTCACCGTGGCATTTACTTTACGCGCTGCCTTTGCTCACTGAGGAGTTTGCCTTGATAGCCCGCTATCGTACGTTCCGCAAGTTGCTTTCCAGGCGGGCAGTGTCTTCCTTGCGTGGCTGGACTGCCTTTGAGTTCTGCAGCCGGTTACTCAGTTGCCAGGATGGCTGCTTGTAAGAATTTGTGTGGCTTTTGTCTGCAGAATCTGTTTTGCAGGGCTGTGGTTCTTGAGGAGCAGCGTGCCCTCACCGAGCTAGGCACTCAAATCCATTGTCATTATCTCTGGGTGTATTGGGTGGATCGCGTGGGAACTGCTAAGCTTCCCAGCATTGAAAAAGTGAGGAGAAAGTAGTGGGCCATTATCCTAAGGTGTGAAGCAGGAAAGTGGAGGAGGAGAAGGAGTTGGAAGTGCCCTTCGTTTTGTGTTCACTTAAGTGGTGGAACATGGTTACACACCCTTCAGGTGTGTGATGCCTAAAGCTGCAGAGTTCAGCCCTGACTTATAACCAGAATCAATGTGTTGGTGTCAGCCGAGTCCCACAGTTGTCTGAGCTGAAAGCTGGACTTGCCTTTTTTTTCTAAGCCAGAGGGTATTATGCCCTGCTGCGCTGCACACACATTCCTGAGGGACTGGAGCTCCCTGGTCATTACCCATGGATGAGACACTTGTAAATGTGAATGGTCAAATTATTCATTAGAATGATTTTCATCCTTTCCCCCCCTGTTTCTTGGCCAAGCTGTTAATTTTATTTTGTTTTAATTTTATTGTGTTTGTTATGGTGATTGCACAACCAGTCGTTCGTGTATTTTCACAACTTATTGGGGGTGACCTGGTCTGTCAAACCAGACATTTCCCATTGTGATTCATGATGGGGCTTTTCAAGTATGGCCAAGTAGTGAACTTACAGTACTGTGGTTCTTGTTGGAAATTATAAAAACCCTCAAAACATTTGAAAATTAAATGTGCAGTGAATCCTAATGAAGAAGATTAACAGGTTTAACCTGCTGCAGTGACCTGCCTTTGCCTCTCTCTGCATGCATTTACCTCCTCCCCTAGGATCTGTACCCCTTGGATACATCTGAAAGGTTCTGGCATTCTCACCTTTAGGTTTGTCTGCACAAGGAATTGCTATGAGGTTTCTTGTGGGCATACTTGTGTTCCAAAATAATGATGGTCATGCAAGGAAGTATGGTGGGATCACTACTGAAAGCAACCTGATCTGTATTGTTCTTCAAGAGGAGGAGGAGCATCTAGTCAAGCTGAACTAGATGACCATCATAGGTCCCTTCAAGCTGAAATATTCCATTCCAGTTTTGTTTGTAGGTGAAATGCATGATGCAGGTTTTTCTCTTCCCAAAGTTCAGCCCCTGCCACTCATTATACACCTTCCCAATTTTTCCTGGAGCTCCCTCATATTCATCAGTGTGTTTCTGGGGGGTGGAGATGGAGTTGAGAGGAGCAGTCTCCGTGGAATACAGAGCTGTGTAGGGAAGGTTTCTTAATTTACCAGGTCTGAGGTGTAATATGTTTGCAAATGCAGTCTCTGGAATTGGTCTGAGCCTGTATTCACCTGTGCCCATCCTTAAATTACCTACCTGAATGTTTACCCATCTTATATTATTCCTCCTCCTTTTCTTCTGAGAACCTGGTTTTCTCCTCTTTCAGGCTGTATTGTCCCCAGTTTGGTTTTTTTTCTTTGTCCCATTCTCTTTCGGACAAATAAACTACTTTCTTACCTTCATTAGATTTTCTGATCTCATTCTACCTACCTCCATTAGGAGTTGCTGTGGAAGTATGAAGTATATTTCCTGAATTTATCCCTTCATCTCTTCCATCTATACTTCTTGAAGGCTGTGTCTAGTGAAATACAGAATAGCAATACTTTACCAATTTTTTAAAGGCTGAAGGAGAAGGTAACACAAGTTCCAAGTCTGTTTGAAAGTGGTGGCATCTCTGAAAAAGTCATGCTCTTAACCAAGTGAGCTACACTTATTATTCTCTGCATAATGAATTTGTGTGATATCTGCCGGAGTCTGTTCACAGGAGATGGTTTAACATGAACATGAGATGCTCCATCTCGGTGCCTTGCCTGACTTAGTGAAGCTGCAGTGGTGCCCAGGGCATGTGTTGCCAGGTTGGCCAGGTACATGACCCACTGGTCTCTGTGTCATGCTGAGATGAGCACTGGAGAGTCTTTCTGTCCTTCCAGTCATATGTTGGTCAATTGTGGGCCCACAGTTGATTTTCTTAGTGTGGTGTGTATGGAGAATAATGAGACAGAAGGGGATGTTTCCAGCTCAAATGGTTTGAGTTTCACCTCTCTACCTTAGCGTGATTTGGACTTTGAGCCTTTGGGGATAAGGAATTGGAATATGTTATAAGTTTAACAGAAGTCAACTTTGTGAGGGAGCGACCCCTTCAGAAGCACCGCCTTGCTTCCAGTTCTGATAATCCTCTTGCAAAAGTCTCCAAAAGTCTTTTTTTTGTGTGTGTTGTGACAGCAAACACTGATTTGTTGTTGTCTCGTCCTGTAAAAATATCAATGGTTGATTGATTGTTGTGGCAGTTTTTTCACCTACAAATCAAAGGCTAACGGCAATATCTTCTCCAAGCAATTTCAGCCAATGATGGTCTGTCTGGGCTTTGCTGAAGGAGGGATGCTGGTTGCTTTCAATCTTACTTCATGTCTCTTGCCCTAGTGACATTCTTCATCATAGATCAGTGTAGCTGGAAAATTTTAGTCTTGTACTTCCCAGCCTTACAATGCACTTGGTGATACCCTCTTTCTTCCACAAGGTCTCTCTGTGCCGTAGATCACTTAAGTGAAGGTTGGGTTTGAACAACCTTCATCTCTTTGGACAGTGGATTGGATTTACTGTGTGTATATATATTTTTATGTGTGTGTATATGTCACAGTATATATATAATAGTTTGAGTAATATAATACATCTTACGTAAAATACAATGTTATATAGTATATTAAATTTATATTGATATATATAGCATAGTGTATGGGATATAAAGTGTATCTATAGCACAGTATTTTGGATATACTGCTGTTTTTTCCTTTCAGGCAGTGCAACAGATGAAATGATTTACCTTGGAATTATTCAGAGTTTGCCAGATACGTAAAGAGGGTCCACCCTCTATGAAGAATGATTTATTCAGTCATACTTATCCATCAGGGTTTCTTCATACATTGCTAGACCATTGCTTTCAAAGTCCATTTTCACCCAGAGCCAGACCCCATCACCTCTTCACCAACCTCTCTATGACTGCTAATGAATGTAGAATTGGAAAACCTGTTCTGATCAGCTGGCTGGTGCTCCACCCAGCACAGCACATGGCAGGGAATGTCACCTGGTGGTCTTTGCAGAAAATATTGAGCATTTATTTTGCAATAAAATAATAATTTAAAAAATCTTTTAAAGATTTTCAGTGATATGCTAGATTGCTATGCAAGTTTTTCAAATGATTAATTTCTCCCACTTTTCAAATTTTGCACTCTTGTCTGTGTGGAATTTGTCTAGCTTCATCTAGATCCATTGGATCTGGAGGTCTTTGTTGTGTAGGTTAAAGAACTGTCAGAAATTTCCTTCCTTTGTAGTGCTCATAGGTTATCCCTAAGTCACCGTTTAACCTTTTCTCTGATAAGCTAAATATATTGATGCTGTAAGGGGGAGGAGTTATCATACTTTTCAATTTGTCAGCATCCTTCTGGAGTACACAAGTGAAAATGGCATACATTACCCTAACAATGGCCCCACCAGTTCTGTGTATGGTCAGGTGAAGATCATCTCTTTTTCTTCTCCTGAAGAGTATTCCCCTCTGTGCACCGATGAATTTCATCATTCAGGAAAAGCCCTCTTACAAGTCTTCTGCTGGTAACTCGTGTTCCACCCACTAATTTTCCAAGCTTCTGTGTGTGCTTGGATCTTCATCCTTGAAAGCATTCTACATTCTTCTGTTCTTGATGTAAGAATCTTGGATTACTAAAAGGCTTGTCTTTCTGTAGTAGCAGCAGTAACACCTACTCATCTGTGCCAGAGTTTCCATTTTTCATCATTTACCATCTCACCTGCTTCAGCACTTCCTGCAAACTTTATCTGTGTTCCTGAAAACTTTGTTCCGTTGGTGCCTTCACCACCTGCCAGTGATACTGTGTGTTAGGTGGCGTTTTTCTCTCATGGTGGGCTTTGGGGCTTTGCTTTGTGGCAGTGGATCCATGCTGGTGCCTTTTTGCTGGGTCAGGTCAGGCTCGTGCCGTAGCTGTGCATGAAGCTTCATCCCACAGGTTGTCATATGCTGATTTACAAGAGATTACCCAAGTCATTAAAAACAGCTCAGGCAGTGGTTGTGCTTTTTGTTCTGACAGTCCAGTCTGAGCCTAGTTTGGGGTCAGTCTCTGGGAACTTGAGTGAATACCCACTAGAGGAGCAGAGGCCTGTGTCTGTGTTTGGTAGGGCAGGTTGTGTTACCTGTAGGTGGTAGCACTTTGGCAGAGATTGCCTGCTTTGAATTCTCTTGGGATCAGGGAGAACTGTGAGTACTTGTAAATTTTAATCTTTTGTTGTATCATGACCAGGGAGACCTCAATTAAGCAATAAACATCTGTTTTCTGATTTCATAAAATCACAAGGACCAAAATTGCCATGAACTTGGTGAAGTGTGTAAGACAAAAGCTCTCCTTCTTCCCAAGATGGTTCAGCTCTGGCACAGGTTCCCAGGGAGGCTGGACACTCTCAGTTCTCTGAGGTGATCATGATAACCTCATCTAGCTTTGCAGTTTACTGTGAACAGGGGATTTGAGGAATTCCAGCAATCTCTTCTAATACAAATCATCCTGGACATACCATTGAGTTTCCCCCCTTCAGCCCCAGAGGAAAGGACAGGATCATCCCATTTGGCTAGTTCTGTAGACTAAGGAAAAGCTGTGGGATCCCTAGCCCAAGAGTGACTCAAAGTTTGTCAGTGTCTCAGGTCTTCTGTATGATTGTTCCTGTGCCCATCTCCCTGTCTGCAGTTCACTTCTTTCATTCTGCATCTGTCTGTCCACCCTGTCCATCCTTGCTCTTGGCACACGTGGCTCTTGTGTTATCTTTGCTGTCAGTCATAAATCTCTAGAAACAGTGACTTTAAAAAGGGTGCCCCTGGATCAGTGGCTCCAAATGCATAGAATTGTTTAGGTTGGAATAGACCCCCAAGATCATCGAATCCAACCATTAACCTAATACTGTCAAGTCCACCACTAAACCATGTCCTTAAGTGCCTCACTTGCACAGCCTCAGAAACGGTGACTTCACCACTTCTTTGGGTAGCCTATCCCAATGCTTAACAACACTTTCAGTGAAGAAATTTTTCCTGATCTCCAATATAAACCTTTCCTGGTTGCAACTTGAGATCATTTGGTCTTGTCCTGTTGCTTGTTATCTTGGAGAAGAAGCTGTCCCCCACCTGGCTACAACAGCCTCCTTTCAGGTAGCTGTAAAGGATGATGAGGTCTCCCCTGAGCATCCTTTTCACCAGGTTAAACAACCCCAGCTCCCTCAGCTGCTACTGATAGGACCCTTCCCCACCTTTGTTTTCCTTCTCTGGACTTGATGTAGCACCTCAGGGTCTTTCTTGTAGTGAGGGGCCCAAAACTGAACACAAAATTCAAGGTGTGGCCTCAGCACTGCCCAGTACAGGATCTCAGCCCTGGTCTGGTCCTGCTGGGCACCCTGTTCCTGATACAGTCCAGGATGCCACTGACCTCCTTAAAGCCTGTAGTGTTGCACAGGGTTGTTGTGACCCAAGTGCAGTGTCCAGTGGCATTAATGCCTTTTCTCATTTCTTGTTAATACCTTGCCTGGTACCTTTCAAGTAACAGTGGTGCCCATAACTATCCTATAATTAGTAAATGTCTCTCCTCGGTGGTCCCTGTGGATGCTCAGGAGTTCTTACAGCATATATGCTTTTCTCTTCTCTTCAGTGTATCACTCAACACTGTACAGTTGAACTTGTTAAAAACATGCCAGTGACTCTGCTGTGTCCCATCTAGTGCAGAGTCTGCTGCTCCAGCAATGGTCACTACCAAATCTTCTAGGAAAGAGAGGATAAGTTAAGGCAAGCTTATGTTCTGTTTTCTTCAGATACTCCTAATAGCTCTTTTCAGTGACAGACCTGCCATAGTCAGATGTGGTTTCTGTCTATCCAGAGGGGGCACGTTGTTTTCTCTTGAGTGAAACTCTTCAGTCTCCCGTCAAATTCATACAAACTTCTAGCACCAATAGTGTCCTTTGACTGGAAATTCTGCAGCCACACATTTCCTTTTAGTTGGTTTTGAACTTATTTCTTTGTAATGTTGTTTGATGGTCATCAGTTTTTGTGCTGGAAAAGACTGTGAAAAATTATTTCCTACCCCACCCTTACTTTTCATATATGGTTCTACAGTCCCCAGTCGCATCCTGACTTTAATACCCTTTTCTCTGGACAGAGATGTCCAACCCACTTAGTCGTGCCTCTTCACTGCCCTTTCTAGACCTGTGGAAGGAGCAGAACTGCACACACATTTCAAGATGTGGAAAAGCCATAGGTTTGTGCAAGGGCATAAAGATGTTCTCTGTTTTCTTTTTGGTTCCTTCCTCAGGGATTTCTAGTGCAAGGTTCACTTTCTTGATGGCTGCTGGATGCCAAGTTGCCATTTTCATGGATCTGCATCTTTTATCCTCAGGGATCGCTCTTGAGTTGCACTGGTCAGCTCAGAGTCCATCATTTTATATGTGAAGATGGAACCAGGTTTTTTCTGTGTGCATTACTTTATCTAGATGGAAATTCACATGTCTTTTAATAACCCAATCACTCCTCTTGGAAAGTCCTTCTGCAGTTCTTATCCTCATTATTACCCTCATTAATTTACTTTCATCAGCCACATTGGCTTCCCTTTGTTTGTTTTTCTATGTCCACACTGATTTTGCTTCTTTATATTTTGTTCTTGTAAGTTCTCTTTAAATGGTGATTATCTGTGATACAGACAATATCTCTTAACTTAATGCTGCTGGAAGGCAGGACACTGATCATTGTGAGGATCCACCTAGCCTGATTCTTTAGCACTTCATTCAAATCTGTGTGCAGAGTTTGATCCTTCCAGCTATGCAGCTTCTCTGCAGTTCTGGTCTACAGTGACTGCTTTGCCTGGGACTGAGGGCTCTGAGCAGAGTCATGTCCTTGCCCAGGCCTCCCTCTGGCCACCTTCAGAACAGTACAGGTCTTGGCAGGAAGGGGTGACCATTCTTGCTGTTCACTGCTCTGTTAGGGAAGGGAGAGAAGGTTGGTGTGTCCACCCTGATTTTGGATTCAGCTTCTGGTTTCCCATGGTCTCGTATGTGTCCTGCAGCTGCAAAGTTTCCAGCAGTATTCCCCAGTAAAGGCTTTTCGCAGAAGTCTGGAACCACGATGGGTCGATTGGTGGGTAACTTCCGTGTGCTGACAGTGAGAAACTATGGTACGTGGAGTCACAGTCACAAGTAACAACAAGGAAACTACAACTGCTAATGGGGGTTTCAGCACTGGAATGGGTGTCCCAGGTCAGCTTCACTCTTCAAGATGTTCAGAACTTGCCTGGACAAGTCCCTGAGCCATCTAAATTTGGGGTCAGCCCAGCTGTGAGCAGGAGTTTGGAGTGGAGACATTCAGGTGTCTCTTCCAGATGACATCGTCCTTCGAGTCTCTTGGAAACCGGCCTGTGATGTCTTTGAGTAATTCACTTTGCATTCTTAGCAAGAGGACATCTGAGTATCAAAAAGGGGTGTGAAGTATTACAGCAGGCCCTTCATCCCTGACAGCTCCACAGGAAAGGTGTGCTCAGGCATTACAAATACAGAAGATGCTCCCCTTCTTAAAACAGTTAGTGTGGAGAGTGTGATGTGTCCTTCTCTGCATCACACATCCATAGGCCTCCATCCCACTTGCAGAGGGAAGAGCCCAGTGTGTTACCTTTTGTGATCCTCCACTGGGCTCTGCCAGGCTGTGTCTCCAAGAGATCTGGAGGCCCTCCTCTGGGGAGACAGAATGATTCTTATGAGATTTTAAAGTAAATCTGTTACATACTTAAAAGTAATTTTACTGTGCCCTCAGGAATTGTTTTACGATTAACGTAACCTTCTTTAGTACATCCAACCTTCATTTAGTGAATCAAACTTGATTTTCAGTTGCTTCTGCAAAAATTAATATCGTCTTCCGTGTTATAAATTAAGCCATTGTTAAATAGCTTAATAGCATGAATATTTTTATTATTTATTACCTTGCTTTAGCTCTAACTGTTTTTATTTTCACTCTGCTCATCAGAATTTGTTTTACTCAGATACGTTTTTATTTGAATGGAGGTTCCAGAATTAGAGCTTTCATACTCAAAATAACATTCTTGCTCCTCAAGGCTATGCAGAATTAAGAGAACAAAATATTAATATAGGCTTAGTAAAGTGTTAACTGGTTTTATATCCTAAGAATGCCAGCACTCTGCACTCTTATTTTTAGTACTCTTATTTGGCACATCTTCCTGAAGTGTGAGCATTTTAATTTTTATTTATTATTTTACTGCAGAGAAGGAGCACCTAGGTAGCTTGAATTTGTCAACAAGTACATGTAAGAAAAGTATTGAAGCTGTTGGCTCAGGATGAGTCTTTTTTCCACATGGGAGGTGTTATTTTAAGTACAGAATCATAGACTGGTGTGGGTTGGAAGGGGTCTTAAAGACCATTTCCTTCCAAATCCCCTGCCTTCCACTAGACCATGTTGCTCAAAGCCCCATCCAACCTGGCCTTGAGCACTTCTAGGGATGGGACATCCACAACCTCTCTGGGCAACCTGTGCCAGTGCCTCTCCACCCTCATAGTAAAGAATTTTTTCCTTATGTCCAATTTACATTTACATGTGCCTTCTTTCAAACCATTGCCCCTTGTCCTGTCACTGCAGGCTCTCTCTATCTTTCTTAAGTTCCCTTTATATAGTCACAGTCACAGAATCCTGGATTCATTAAGGTTGGAAAAGACCCACAAGATCATCAAGTCCAACCTTTGACCACACACCACCGTGTAAACTAGACCATGGCACTGAGTGCCACATCCACTTATTTCTTGAACACTTCTAGGGATGGTGATTCCACCACTTGCCTGGGGAGCCCTTTCCAATGCTTAACCACCCTTTCAGTTAAGAAGTTCTTCCTGATGTCCAATCTGAACCTCCCTGGGGTAGCTTGAGACCACACATTGCCAGCTCATGCCCAATTTTTTGTCCACCAGTATCCACAAGATCTTTACCACAGACTGCTCTCAGTCCCTTCATTCCCCAGCCCAAAACTGATATGGTGATCGTCCTGACCCATGTGCAGGTCCTTGCACTTGACCTTGTTGAATTTCATGAGTTTCACGTGGTTCCACTCAAGCCTGTCAAGGTCCTTCTGGGTGACATCCCTTCCCTCCAATGTATCAACCACTTGACTTGGTGTCTCCTGCAAACTTGCAGACGGTACACTTGATCCCCCTGTCTGCATTACTGATGAAGGGATTAAATAGTATTGGTCCCAGTATTGAGCCTTGAGGACACCATTCATTACTGGTTTCAACTTTGGCATTGAACTGTTGACTAACTCTTCAGGTGTGGTCATCTATCCAATTTTTTTGTCTCTCAAACCCATATGTTTGCAATTTAGTGGCCAGAATGTTGTGGTGGACCATGTCAAAGGCCTGGCAAAAGCCTAGGTAGGTGACATCTGTATCTCTTCCCTTGTCCACTGATGTGGTAACCCCATCCTAGAAGGCCATTTGGTTTGTCAGTCACAACTTGCCCTTGGTGGAGCCATGGCTGCTCTCTGTAATCACCTCCGTGTCTTCCATGTGGTTTGACATGTCGATCTGCTCCGTGTTCTTGCCAGGCACAGAGGTGAGGCTGACTGGGTGGTAGTTCCCAGGATCCTCCTTGTTACTCTTTTTAGAAATGTGTGCAATATTGCCTTTTCTTCAGTCACTGGGGACTTTCCCTGACTGCCATGGTGTTTCAAATATCATGGAGGATAGTTTAGCAACTATGACAGCCAATTCCCTGAAGACACTGGGATACATCTCACTTGCTCCCACAGACATGTGCATGTTCAGTTTCCTCAAATGGTCTCAAACCTGATCTCTTCCAATGGGATCGTTGATCTGCTCTTATATACGTGGATACATCTAGATCAAGGTAGTCCATTCAGTTTGTATATTAAAGGGTATGTTATTTGCCTTCTGGCACAGAATGATATTTCTGAAAGCATACATTTACATTTATTGTTTAAATTTATATTAACCCATTTCATAGTGATCCATCCTATGCCATAGTCTGAAGACAGAAGAATCCAAATAAATTCCAGTATGTTGCCGGTATGAAATCAGTTCCTTTGTAGCAAGTAACAAAAATTGACAACAGTTACCAGTTTTATATTGGATTTATATTTTGACCCCTGAGCAGCAATCCCAGTTTTCACTTGTGTTGCAGGCATTTCTGTCTGAGTTTGCCAGGTAACACTGTGCTGCCAAGCCTCCCTAGCAGGGCAGGTCTCAGCCCTTCCCGGCCATGTCCAGTGGCAGCTGGTGGATGGATGCTGCTGTCACAGGCCCTGTGGGAGGGGACTGTGCTCTGATCCTGGGCTGTCTCAGTGCAGTGGTGCAGGAGTGACCTGCAAGAACTGGATGAGCAGGTGGAAAAAGCTGCTCACAGCAGTCTGGGCTTGTGAGTTTTTCAGTCCCCTGAGATCCTCCAGCTTCACATTAGTATTGCAGGAAGGATGTAGTTAAACTTCATCCACTGGTAGGTGAGAGTTTTAACTGCATATGATTATTTGTCCAGGTTTACAGTCTTACTCCTTGATTCGTCCACCCTCCAGCCTGAGTTCACAACCCCTGCATCCACCCAGCATTGTAGTTACTTTATAGGAGACGGAAAATTGCCTTTGTTTCAAAACTACCTTTCATTTGGTGTCACATAAATACATCTATTCTTAACAAGATTTACTGAATAAAAAAGATTTGCCAGTCATGGGAATATTCACACCAAGATAATATTAGCCTCAAATGTTTGCCATTTTGGTATTCAACCATTTTGACATCCTAATTTCTTTGCTCACAAAATCATTTTCCTTCTACAATAATGTCACACTCCAGGTATCTATCAAAAGACTCTGACATGTGACCTGAACACTGACCTGTTCATTCATTGCTGTCCACCACTGAATACGGTGCCCTTCCTCTTCCTTCCCTCCCTTTCTTCACTGTGCCCTGTAGTAAAATACCAGGGTTCATGCATGAAATCAGATAATTCACCATTGGGAAATGCTGTACTTCAGGTTGTCTGGTTGCAGTATTTTGCACAAAACTTAGTGTTTTCAAGGTACTGCACAGTTGTTAACCTGATTACATTTCTGGAAATTTCCGCCTCATTTTATAAAATGAGGGAAATTGAGATAGGAATTAAAAATGTCTGGGACCATCATTCACTGGGCAGTCATATACATGCATACATACAGACAGACAGACATACACACAGGTATATATATGTATGTATATGTATATATATGTATATGTGTATATATATATGTATGTACATATCTCTCTATGTATCTCTATATACCTATATATATCTCTCTATATATCAACTTCTGACTTTCCATACATGGTGCATCTGACTATACTGCTCTGGTGGGCACTCCCTCCTGAGTGATCTTTCAAGAGGGATCATTGGTTTTCATCCCAGCTTATTTTCAAGACACTTTTTAGCATCTGCAGTGTGTTAGAAAGCAGCTGTGTTCATTTTGTCCCCCTGGTTCCTCCCTTCAGTGCTAACCCATCCTATTGCAGGAGGGGAAAGAGAAAAACCAGTATGGGAGCACAGAGCTATTGAATTGCAGAGAAGCAGAGTCAGTTTAACTCTTACATCTCCACCTGAGTCCCTGCCTTTGTGTACCAAATGCCTTTGATTTCATGTAAGATTTTGAATGTGGTTCCTACGTTTCAAAAAATGACTTAGAGTAGACACCGTGTACTGTAAATGGTTCTGAGCTGAAGAAAACAAGAGGTTTGCACTTCAGAACATCCATACTTAGACTAAAGCAAGCATTCCACTGACTTCGTACTCCAAACTTACTGTGCACTAGCATCTAGTGGAATGTGGCTATGTCTGTAATAGCAAAATAATCAGGTCCCAGCCTGGCAGGGCACAGCACTGTCTGTCCATTAGGATGGTGTTCCTGGTACAGCCTTTGGCCTGTGCCAGTGAGTGTTCTCCGAGATGATGCCTGAGTGTGGCTTCAAAGTTAGCATAGGAACACATCGGTTGCCTGTGGCTGGGTTAGATGTGTCTGTCCCCTTTGGGGGGGCAGGAGAATTTTTCCATCTGGGTATAAGCGGTGTAATGCCAATCACCCCTAGGACCAGAAAACAGACACCGTCCTATTTAAAAGTACAGATTGCTGTCAAATTACCCTTTCTTTTGCAGCATTTGTGGTCCTGATGGGTCGCAAAGTTTTTAATTAATTTCTTCTTTGAGACTGAACAATCCAACCATGCACCTTGATATCTTCCAATCCAGTACCAACTGGTATGTGGAATGCTGTGCAGTGCCATGGTGAAGAGAGGAGGCTCCATCACTGCTGTTACTTTCCATCCCCAAACTATCACTGACTAGCTCAGGGTGGGCTCCCGTGTCACAACCATAGTGATGTTCTGCTGGTGCAGCTCCCTGTCTGCTTGGGCCAGGTCTGAATCCACCTGAGATAACTGGGATGCTACAGTCAGAGAAGCTCAAAAGTATCAAATAATAAAACCAAGCAGGTGGTTGGATTTTTTTCCCCAGGAGAGGAGTACTACAAAAGCAGGGGAAGGGACTGTGGTGACTATTGACAACGGAGTACCAGCAGCTGGTCTCAGTGAGGACTGGATCAGGCCTTAAATGTCTGCTAGCTAAAGAGACTGCTGTGGTAATTACAGTGTTAGCCCTTTTTCTTAAGTGATGTGGGTCCTGGGAGCTTTCAGCTCTGCCTTTTCCTGGCACTGGCCCCAGGGAGGACTAGCTGGACATTAGTTCCCGTTTCCTCTGCTTCTTTTGCTGTCTAGGAAAGTTCGTTTTCTCAAGCCCACTCAAGGACAAACATGGACTTTCTAGCAGAGGTAAAATCTGAGAGCGTCTCATTTGAGGTGGACTTGATTCTAGTTTAGTTACCTGTGATAATTGCCCACACTACAGCCTGGGAAGGAAAGAGATTATCTGTGTCCCTCAGTAGGAGAAGTGGGGCTCATGAGCTCCTGGCTATCTGTGCAGGACAGTCCAGCTTTGGCAAGGAGAATTATTTGGAGCTGGGGAGGAGGAGCAGGATCCATTTTGAATCCCACATGGGGGATGCCTGTTGAGTGTGTGTTGCTCGCAAGAGACTGCACCAGGGCTTACATGAGAATATGGAGGGGTTTGGGCAGTAAGCCAAGCCAAGCTGGGTTGTATGAAATGCAAACAGAAAATAGCAATTTGCAATGCTTCATAACTCAGTCAAACCTGTAAAGGGCTTCACAGGGCCAGGGAAGGGTTAATCCTTTGACACCAACCCTGCCACATGTGCCACCTTGTTACCACAACCACAGGGCCCTAAGAACCCTTCAAGAGACATTTGCAGGGACTTTCAGTGGTGGGATGTTAGGTGTAACTTTGCTAATTGTCAAGGCTCGCATTGCAAGCTTTTGTTTCACAGATGTTAAAATTAGAAAGCAGTGTTGTGATCCTCTGACCTGGCCATAACAGTTACTCTGCTGAGCCTAATAATGTGTGTGTCAATTCCCTTACATATTTTAGAAAACTCTATAAGTGACAGAAGCTTCTGCCTCAGTCAGTGGTTGATTATGTCTCCTAAACGCCCCTATTTGTTTCTGGCTTTGTTTGGTATTGCATATTCAGCAGTTGACGTGAGCACCAAGTGGGTATCTCTTAAAAAGGGAAATTTCGGTCTTTGGTTGGCTGCATGTTATTTTTGTGACTGACTTCTCTGGGAAGAGGATGGTAATTGTCATTACAGGGTTACTAAAACGCTGAAGTGAGACCTGTGCACTGCATTACCAGGTTGGGTTCTGTGGTGTGGGAGGTGTGGGTGGCATCCCTGTGGAATGCAGAGAGCAGTGACATACTGGCAGTGTGCTGTTGCTCCTGCTGTGCCTTCAGAGCTGAGCTAATACCCGTAGGTTGCCACCATGGCGTGTGTCAGAGTTGAACTGAATTAGGATTGCCTTACTTAAAACGTTTCTTTCATGTAAGAAATAATTCTAAATGCTTATCTGGAATAGGACCAAGGTAACTGGCTGAGTTAGCCACCAAAGGCCAAAGCATGACAGAAATGTAAAGCTGTAAAACAAGTCAGCTCGTAGGGATGGGGGAGCAGGTTTTGCCTCCATTAGGTCAGTTATAAACCATCATCAGCTATTTTTCTATTAAAGAAGAGGTCTCAGTTAATGAATTGATGTGTGTGAGAATTAATGCTGGATGAGTCCCCTGTGGCTTTTGAGATGAGGGTCAAATAAAATATTAATAGAATTAAAACAAACAATCCCCTGCTCTTCCTAAGTACCTTCCAGATGGGTTTCTCTAAGCGTTGGTCAGGGAAGATGTAGAGCCCCAGGAGAGACAGGCTGGTGTCGTTACTCCCTTTTCATGGGCAGGGACATGAAGGCAGTGGAAAGCAGTGACCTTGGGGCCACCCAGTCCAGCAGCAGAGTTGTACAGGACGTCTGAGAGTTCTCCTGTCTGGTGCTTTTGCTCTAATCTGTCTGAAACCTCTGAGGTTTCGGCTCCCTTCTCAGAGAAATGGAAGTGCATCCAGATTGCTCTAGCACTGCTTGGCTGGAAGCTGGTCTTTCCAGGTCTAGGATGGCCTTCAAGAGTCCCAAATCTGTAGTCTTCCTATTCACAAAACTTCTCTGTGCTTCCAGATCCAACAATATAACCCAGTAGATGTGGCTCTTCTCCTGATACGTCATCGACAGGACACAACCCCTTGTCTTACAGGTTGTCCCTTCCAGAGTCTGCGTATAGGAGCTCGAATGTCAGGCTGGGGAATGATACAGTCTGGTTACATCTGTGCAGTGCAATGCAAAAGATCTTAGGCTTGGTGGAGTCAAGCAAACTTGCTCCAGGAATCCTTGAATGATCCTTGAATCATTTCAGTCCAGTTCCCAGGCTGACACCATCATGGTTCTTTCATACTCTAAAGCAGGAACTGTGTGGTATAATGGTGTTAAATATCTGCAGTGCTTTTGGACGTGACACAAAGCTGTAAATTGGTTCAGAGGGGTCTCAGAAGTCTTCCTGCTGTTGCAGTGTGTGAGGATGTTCTCTGCATCTCTAGGCACAACTCTTAACTGAGAAAACATGCAGTGTATGGAGAAGGAGACCTTGGCAGGCACTCCAGGCTAAACAGAGCCAGTTCTGTTTGCGTCATACAAAATCAAAGCTGAATGCATTTTCTTGCACCTGTTTGTGTACCCTGGTCATGGACCAGCCTGAGCAAGAGTCCAGCAAAGGCCAGTGGGGGCTCATGACATAGGGCTGGCGAATGATAGCACATGATCAGGTAACTCACTGCACTGACAGGTGCAAAGAAGAACTTAAGAAGTCAGAAAAATCATCATGAGGAGCCTTTTAAAGCACTTTCATGTTATTTTTTCTAAAGAAACGAAAACATGAAAATTATTTCAGAAGACAGTCAATATCTTGATAGCCGTTCCTCCGTGCTGCCTCCAAAGTGTTGTTGTTGGGCCCTGAATCAGAGAATCAGAAAATTATGGAATGGTTTGGGTTGAAAGGGACCTTAAGGATCATCTAGTTCCAACCCCCCTTCCACAGGCAGGGGCACCTTCCACTAGACCAGGTTGCTCAAAGCCCCATCCAGCCTGACCTTGAACACTTCCAGGGAATGGGGCATCCACAGCTTCTGTGGGCAACCTGTTCCAGTGTCTCACCATCCTCATAGTAAAGAGTTTCTTCTTAAGATCTAATCTAAATCTGCCTTCTCTCACTTTGAAGACATTAAAAAGGAATACTTCTCATTGTATGGATATCACTGCTAGAAACTGGAAGTCAGATATGGCAGTGGGCAAATCCTTTCCCCCGCTGGTGGGAAAGTTTATTGCGTTCTTGGTAAATGTTCTTGTGTCTTTAAATAGAGAAATAATACTAATTTTGTCATATTCTATAGCAAACCACAAAAGTATGTTTTACAGTCCACTCGGTCTTTATCCCCTCTCATCCGCTTGTCTGCCTTTCAGGATTCAGCAGGATCTTGTTGTGTGGCTGGTGCAAGCCTTCCTTCCAGAAGAACTGCCCATCTCCGTCTCCTCGGGAACAGCCTGAGGGGTACGGAGTGACAGAAATTTATGTTTTCATCAAACCGGTCCAAGGAGAATGGGGGTCCCACACCCAAAAGAATGAAGACACGACAGAACAAGGACTCAGTACGTGAGATGGGAGAGGGGGGTGGGATGTGAGAGTCAGGCTGGAGCTGTGGGTTGGGACTGAGGCTCCCAGCAGTCTGGTGGGCATGAGTTCGGCATAGTGGAGTGCCTGGGGTTCAGAGTCTTTGGGATGCGGAGATGGGTCAGGTGTGGAGGGAGAAGCAAAGCAAGACTGATACAGTGATCCCTCTCCTAGATGTCAATGCGGAGTGGACGGAAGAAAGAGACTCCAGGGCCCCGAGAGGAGCTCAGGTCACGGGGTCGAGCTTCCCCCGGCGGCGTCAGCACCTCCAGCAGTGATGGCAAGGCTGAGAAATCCCGACAAGCAGCAAAGGTATAAGCCAGTATGCAAATGTGGGGTGGCCAAGGACTGCCCCGACTGGGTAGGATCCATTTGAGGATCCAGGGACACAGACCAGAAGGGATCCACCAAGGAACCCATGCTAGGTTAGCTCCCTGAAATGGGCAGGATCCCTCTTTGTGCTCTCCTCACCATCTTGCGCTTCCTGACATCTCCTAAGGACTGTTATTTGGTCCCACCAGCCCCTTTTAGTGCTCATTTTTGTCATATCCTGGCTCCTTGTTGCTCTGCCGGTGTCATCAACACATGTGCCATGGTGGCTGTGTCCCAGCCGCTGCATTCTGTGAAGGCCTAGCAGGTTGGGGAATTTTCCCATGACCCTCCTACCTCCCTGTTATCCTTCTCTCCCTTGCAGAAAGGCCGTGTGGAGGAATCCTGCACCCCCAAGGGCAGCAAACAGGGTCGAACAGAAGAGATCTCAGAGAGTGAAGGAGAGGACACCAATGCTCCCAAAAAAACCAAAACTGAGGTGAGTTCTCCCTGCTGTGGTTGCCAGCATGTCCCAAGTCCAAGACAAAGGCTTGGGAACCCTGGCACCTTGGTTTTGCACTGCAGCTCTTCCAGGCTAAATGGAATCTGCCTGTTAGAAAAATGCCACCAGGAGCGACAACTGAACAGACAGAGGCTCTCTGTCTCATTTGCCTTGTCTGCAGGGAACTGCTGTCCCCTTGGAGCTGGGCATGTGCCCTGCCTTTCTCAGCTTAATGACAAGAGCTTGACTCCATTTGCAGCTGCTGGTTGGGTTAGTCAGCCTCTTTGATTCCCCAGTGCAGCGTGGAATGGAGGTGGTTAAGTCGTGGTGGGTTCCAGGTGACAGTCATGCAAAACCTGCTCATGCACACACAGAGTTGTGGCAGGACTTTCCCAGAATCCAACAGCACCAGTCTGGATTGGTATTTGGATGGCTGAAGGAAGACTCAGGTCTTGCTCTGCTCCATTTTCTGCTAGCCTGTTCAGGGAACTGGCCTTAAAGGCCTGCAAAGACTGAGGTATTTGCTAACATTTTGAGGACATTGTAATGAAACCACTGTGGTTACACCTCTTAATTTCTCCACCTGGACACTGCTCAGATCAACAGTGATATTTTTTAAGTTTAGCCTCTCTTGTAAGCCCTGAGGCTCAAGAGTGGCATTTGTTAATTACCCAGGATGACTGCCTAATTACCAATGCACATTGCCTGAGGCGAGAGGTGGTGGGGAGGAGCAGGGGTTGGGAAGTACAGAGGGAACTCCTGGAGGTAAGGAGTGGGTGGGACAGTGAGACATGTCTGGAGGGAAGCTGGTCTCCTCCACCAGGGAGAGCTCTGCAGGGGCAAGAAGAGCAGTGCTGGGTCTCGGGTTTGTGGGACCAGTGTGGTGGGTGCTGCTCTGTGCTACCTGGTGATGTCATACCCTGGCCAACAGCCCATCACCGATGGTGATATGGCTGTTCATATCTGTTCACTCTGAACTTTTCCTGTAACACTTCCCTGCCTTCCCTTGCTGCCTCTTTACACAAAGTACCAGTTGTTACTAAACATGGGATACTCAGAAGTACCTGAGAGCACTGGAGGGGAGGCAGGAGGATGTGCTATTTATTCCTTGCCAGACAATGTCTCCTTCCTTCTGTGAGGTTTTCTAGTGCTGGAGCTGACAGGAAAAAGTCAGAAAGCAAGTTCTCTGGGGCTTTGAAATGTGTCTTGTATAGTCTGGGATGCCTTCTAATGCCTCTCTGCTCTTTCCTCCTACTTCAGGAATTGCCCTGCCCTCCATCTCCATCCGATGTTGACAGCCTTGATGGCCACAGCTTCAATGATGAGATGAGCAGTGACCCACGGGACATTGACCAGGATAACAGGAGCACCTCACCCAGTGTATACAGCCCCGGGAGTGTGGAGAATGACTCCGACTCCTCCTCTGTGCTGTCCCAGGGGCCATCTCACTCCTATCACCACCCTCCGCTGTTCCCCCAGAGCCCACCAGTAGCTCCCCCTCCCGACAGCCTGGCTCGTCCACCAGAGCCCAGCTTTGGGCTCCCAGGCGAGGTGCACCCCCAGGGACCTCCTGCAGGAAGTTACCATTCCCAGCTGGAGGGCCAAGCCTCCCGCATTTTCCAGGCCCAAGCCCCACAGACACCTGCCTCCTCCTCCTCTGCTGTTGCTGCCCCTTCTGCTACCCCTTCCTCCTCATCATCTTCTTCCTCCTCTTCCTCTTCCTCCTCTTCCCACACTCCCCTTTACCCCTCGACTAATGTGGGCCAGGTTGGGGCCAAAATTGCCAGTGGAGTGGGAGGTCTCCCAGCACCAGGGGGTCGTGAGCAGCCCCTCAGCACCAAGCACAATCCACCACCCACCACCCCAATCTCGCTGGCGTCAGTAGGAGGGGGACTGCCCTCCCAAAAGACTCCCCCAGCCAACCCTCCGGTTGTGCCCCCAGCTTCAGCCCCTTCCTTCCCCCATGTCTCTGCCAACCTCCCGCCCCCCCCGGCCCTGCGCCCCCTCAACAACACGGTGGCTGCCTCCAGCTCCCCGGGGATGGTGGGGCAGGCCCTGAGCGGCCACCTCCCCTCTCCTCACAGCATGGGGCAGGACAAGGCACCATCCCTGGCCCCCTCCCGCTATCCCTATGCCCCACCACCACTGCCACCCTCCAGCTCCTCAGCCCAGTACCCCCAGCCCTCCCCGGGCCAGCCCCTGCCCAGTTACAGCGCTTCCTATGGGCACTCCTTTCCCCCACCCAGCGGCCTCTCTGTCTCCAGCCAGCCCCCCAAGTACACCCAGCCCTCCCTGCCCTCACAGCCTGTCTGGAGCCAGGGACCACCCCCTTACAGCCGCCCCTTGGGCAATGCTGGCTCCCACCCTGCTGCCCCCTTCCCTGGACAGTCCCCCCATCACCAGCAGCCACCCCAGCAGCACCCCCACGGCCACGGGAGCAGTGGGGGTGTCCCCCCAGCATCTGCAGCTCCTCCCCAGCCCCCTGGGGGTTACCCCCATGGCCTGGAGTCGAACAGCCATCACCCTTCCCATCCCACCTATGGGCTGCGCCTCTACCCTCCCCACAGCCAGGCTGCCTACAGCCAGGCTCCCTCGGCCACTGTGGCTGCAGCCCCCTCTTCCTCCTCCTCATCCTCATCCTCGTCTTCCTCATCCTCCTCTGCCACCTCTTCCCAGGGAAGCTACCCTGGCATGTGCTCTCACCCCCCGGGGCAGAGTCCTGCCACCTACACTTTCCCGCCTCCACCACCCCCCTCCCCTGCCCATGGCGCTGGCCCTCCAGTCACCTCCACTGCCACCACCCTCTCCACCGTAATCGCCACCATGGCCTCCCCCTCTGCTGCCCCCTACAAGACGGTCTCGCCCCCGGTACCCCCCTCAGCTGTGGCCCCATATGGGAAGCGTGCCGCCTCCCCTGTCCCCACCTTCCAGCCCCCAGCTCCCTACAAGCCAGGCTCACCCCCCGCTTCCTCGGCTGCCCCTTTCCGGGCAGCCACCCCTCCTGGCTACCGGGTGGCCTCCTCCCCTGTGACGGGGGGCTACAAAGCCCCCTCACCTNCCCCACCGCCCCCGCTCCCCCTCAGCGCTGCGCAGATCAAGCAGGAGCCATCGGAGGAGTACGAGCCCCCTGAGAGCCCTGTGCCTCCTGCGCGCAGCCCCTCGCCGCCCCCCAAGGTGGTGGATGTGCCGAGCCATGCCAGTCAGTCTGCCAGGTGAGGGGCAGCCATGGGGGTGTCTACAGTCTGGGGCGGGATATATGGGGCAGGGAAGAGGAAATCACTCCAGGCCTGAGGTGCAGCTGCACCCTTCTTGTCTTTTCCATGATGCTTTTCACTTTCTCACAGTGTTTTTCCCACAGTACCTGTCCAAGTCCCCATCCCTGCTCTCCAGCACTGACAAGTTTCACATGTCACCCCCAGATTCAACAAACACCTGGACCGTGGCTTCAACTCCTGCTCCCGCACGGACCTGTACTTCGTGCCCCTTGATGGCTCCAAGCTGGCCAAGAAAAGGGCAGACTTGGTGGAGAAAGTGCGGCGAGAGGCTGAGCAGAAGGCGCGTGAAGAGAAGGAGCGAGAACGAGAACGAGAGCGGGAGAAGGAGAGGGAGCGGGAGAAGGAGCGAGAGCTGGAGAGGAGTGTGGTATGTTTGGGGGTCCCACTGCCAGGATGCTTGAGGGCGCCCTTGGCCTCTCCCTGCTGGGATCCTGAAGCTGGTCTCTCTGCTCTTTTGCAGAAGATGGCCCAAGAGGGCCGTCCAGTGGAGTGCTCATCCCTGGGGCCGGTTCCCCACCGCCCCTCCTTCGAGCAGGGCAGTGCCGTGGCGACAGTTCCGCCGTACCTGGGCCCCGACACGCCGGCGCTGCGCACCCTGAGCGAGTACGCGCGGCCCCACGTCATGTCCCCCAGCAACCGCAACCACCCCTTCTACGTGCCGCTGGGTGCAGTGGACCCAGGCTTGCTGGGGTACAACGTGCCAGCCATCTACAGCAGTGATCCGGCGACGCGGGAGCGAGAGCTGAGGGAGCGGGAAGCCCGCGAACGAGACCTAAGGGACCGGGACCTGCGGGAACGTCTCAAGCCCGGCTTTGAAGTCAAACCAGCTGAGTTGGAACAGCTCCATGCCGTGCCAGCTGCTGCCATGGATCCGTTCCCACGCCACGGCGGGCTGAGTCTGCAAACAGCCCCTGGCCTTCATCCCGCTTTTCCCTTCCACCCAGGGCTGGGCCACTTGGAGCGGGAGAGGCTGGCGCTGGCAGCTGGCCCCACCCTTCGTCCAGACATGTCCTATGCTGAGCGCTTGGCAGCTGAACGCCAGCATGCTGAGCGGGTGGCTGCTCTCAGCAATGACCCTCTGGCCCGGCTGCAGATGCTCAATGTGACACCTCATCATCATCAGCATTCCCACATCCACTCCCACCTCCATCTCCACCAGCAGGATGCCATACATGCAGGTAAGGAGCACCTGATGGTGGTGCCCTGCACAAAGCCCTGATTCTCTGTCCTACTGTGCCATCCTTACACTCCATCCTTCTGGCCCTCCTCTCCTCCCCAAAAGCTAACAAGACTGGACTTGAGACCACAGATACTCGGTCAGAAGAGACCAACATTGTTATTCTTCCTTGCCCTTGCTTCCATCGCACCAGAGGCACTGACACTGCTGCTTAATGGCTAGCAGAATTGTTTGCACCGTGTCCTTTCATTCTGGATCTCTGGGGATGCTGTGTAAGTGCTGGGATCCCACTGGCTGCCAGGCTGATGCTGCTGTGGGCTGCATCCCTCACAGTGGGTTCTGCAGAGGGAATGGAAGCCATGCCAGAACAGTTCTGACAGTGTCCTTAGGGCTAATTAAATGTTGGTTCTCAGGTTTGCTTCAATAGCTCTTGGCTCTTGCTGCAGATAGGGGGATGGTATGGGAGAAGAGAAGGAGCTGTAGGTGTCTGTTCTTCAGAATTCCGTGGTGATCCCTTCCTTTTCCACATCCTACAGGAAAGGAAAGCAAAAAGTTTAGGGTTTAAAATCTCAGGGAAGCAAAGCCCAAGCTACAATACAATAGGAAAAAGTGTTGTGCCTGCTCAGGCACTGTGAGCAGTCAATAGCTGAGTGACAAGACACTGGCTCTGAGCAGCCACAACTGCTCAGAGGTGGCACCAGGTACAAATGAATGTCCATTCCCCCATTCTCCATAGCTGGGCACTGCCATCTTGCACTCTGGCATTGAGTCCAGAACACTGTAAAGAGTATCTGTCCTGCATGAGACTGGAACTGGAAGCACCCAGTCTAAGTATGCGCAAGAATGACTGCCAGGGTGGCAGATAAATAAGCATGATATGGGATGCAGACCTGATTGCAGAGCAGGTCCTTGCAGAACTGACTTTTAAGGACCAGTACTTCTGCCTGAGGAGTGTGGGGACAGAGCTCTGCCAGACTGGTTTGCGTGAAACAGTGCAGGCAGAAAGAGTAACACTCAGAATGACATAGTACTGTGTTATCTTAGCTGTGAAGTCGTTCTGTTCCTAACGTACTCCAGCCCTCCCTCTCCATGTCTGTTTTGTGAGGCCTTGCACCTTTCTTCGTGTTACCTCTTACAAAGCACAGGACAATTATCTTGTGTTATTTTTTCTTCCCAGCCTCAGCCTCTGTTCACCCACTTATTGACCCACTTGCCTCGGGATCACACCTCACCCGGATACCATACCCAGCTGGAACCATCCCCAACCCTCTCCTGCCTCACCCTCTTCATGAGAATGAAGTGCTGCGCCACCAGCTATTTGGTAAGCATGCTCACAGGGACTGCTGCTCTCCTCCAAGTAGCACCAGCAGAGTTCCAGCAGGCAGGAGTGTCCTTAGGGGGCACAGGACCAAACAGGTCCATTAAACAGAACTCTGGCATGATGCAGGACAGGCCCTCACCATCAGGGGATAGGCAGGTTCTCCATGTGGGCAGGGCTGGGAATGGGAGTGCAGCAGAGTCTTGACTGAGCTATGGGGCCATGGATAGAGCTGTTACATAGTATCATAGAATTGATTGGGTTGGAAAAGACCTCCGAGATCATCAAGTCCAACCCTTGGGCCAACTCCAGTCCCTTTACCAGATCATGGCACTCAGTGCCACGGCCAATCTCAGTTTAAAAACCTCCAGGGATGGGGAATCCACCACCTCTCTGGACAGGCCTGATTACTCTCTCTGGAAGGAATTTTTTTCTGATCTCCAACTTAAATTTCCCCTGGCAGAGCTTGAGCCCGTGCCCCCTTGTCCTATTGCTGAGTGCCTGGGAGAAGAGACCAACCCCCACCTGGCTAGAACTTCCCTTCAGGTAGTTCTAGACAGTGCTGAGGTCACCCCTAAGCCTCCTCCAGGCTAAACAACCCCAGCTCCCTCAGCCTCTCCCCACAGCACTTGTGCTCCAGTCCCTTCATCAGCCTTGTTGCTCTTCTCTGGACCCACTCCAGCACCTCAGTATCTTTCCTATCATCAACTTGTTTGTTCTCTGTTTCACCTTTGGCTGCAGCTGCACCCTACAGGGACCTGCCGGGCTCCCTCTCCGCGCCCATGTCAGCGGCACACCAGCTGCAGGCCATGCATGCGCAGTCAGCTGAGCTGCAGCGCCTGGCTCTGGAGCAGCAGCAGTGGCTCCACGCCCATCACCCTCTGCACGGCGTGCCGCTCCCCACGCAGGAGGATTACTACAGGTGCGTGGGCCTGCTTGCTTCTCACAGGGACACCTCCAGGCCCAGCCTGGCCCGGGGCTGGCAGAGGAGGTGGGCACAGGGAGGCGTTCCCCTTGAGGTGGGTGGCTCTGCCTGAGGCCACACGTGGGGCACAGCTGTGGGTTGACCACCAGGAGGGTCATTCTTGGCAAGTGGCTATTCACTGGCTAATGTCATGTGGGGTCTTGGCTCCTCATCTCTGGGAGAGGAGAGAAGTAAGTCTACATGTTTCACACATGCTAACGCAGTTATGAGTAATCAATACCCCTGCCAAAGTACAAAACATTCACAAAGGCTTGTTGCTTTTGCCAATACAAGGCTTTCACAGGTGCATGGGGAGGCACGTTGGGAAAGAGAGAGGTGCAATATTGTACCTTTTTGATAGCGTCTCCTAATTCAAGGATTTGCAAAACTTTACAAGCCATCAGTGTTGTGTGGGTCTAGACTAACAGAGTCAGGGGACATGGTACATACTCTTTTCCCCTTTCACAATCACCTTGTTCCTCTTTTTTGTCCTAGCCACCTGAAGAAGGAAAGTGACAAACCCCTTTAAATGGACTTCTGCTGTCAATGTGACATCATCATGTCTTTCTCTTAAGAGGAACAATCAATCAACCAAATTCTGGGGGAGGGGAAGCTGCAGAGTGACACATCCTGATCCCACAATGCAGTAGACTACAAGAGAAGATGGAGAAAAAGTAGAGGGTGGCATCCTGGGAACAGAAAGTGTATGAGAGAAAATGGGGAGGGACTGAAGCACCACTAATGGACATGAAATGACGGTTACGTGATTTCAGCTGAGCTCTGAAGAAAAGAGAATCAGCACTGCACAGAGCTCAGAAAGACAAAAGACTGACGTGAATTCAGGGTGGCAGCAGCTCCATCCTTTGTTTTGGCGGAACAGTTGTGTTAAATAAAACGTGCAGAGCGTTGCAGGACTTCATGTACAGGAAGCTGCTGCCTTTTCTACTTCTGCGAGGAGGAGAGGAGGTGCAGCCAAGAAGGAACTCCAAACCCAACAGAGCCTTTTTTCAAGATGCCTCCTCAACACCCCCACCCCTCTTTAGGTGTAAGATACTGCTTAGCGATACAAAAGCAACGTGGAACTTTTTCAGATTAGCCAGAGCAGCTTCCCATTCTCCAACATCCCTTCAGATGCAAACAAAGCGTTACAGGACCCTTCCTAAGCGGCTGCTCCTGCCTGCGGAGGGTCTGGTCCCAGCTGTTGGGGTGCAAAGCACCACAGGACTGTTTGCAGGATGGTGGCTGTGCTTTCCCGTGGCTGACGGGAACGGGCACGGCAACGAGGTGCAAAGCACCAGGAGACCATTCTCTAGGCTGCAATCACCCCCGTGACCCCACTGAGCCCCAAGGAGAGAGGCGGCGTGGCCGAGCAGCGACACTTGAGTCTTGGGACTGTCTTTAAGAGGGCGGCAGCCCCTTTTTCCCCTTTCCCATCCTAATTGATGTACTTTAACTCATGCACATCCTATTAGACGTGGCAGTTTATGTAGCAACTTGTGACTCCCTTGCCCCCGCGTGCGTGTTCTGATTTCACAGTTGTATCTCTCGATTGGTCCCCATATATATATATATTTACTTAACCATTAAAAGAAAAACCAACCAACAACCCAGCTATGGAAAAAAACCAACACCCAAACAACGTTCCCCACGCACTCCCGAGCACCGACACACATTCTAATAATTTATATATATAAATATATATATGAAGCTCTTACAAAAGGAAAAAAAAAAAACAGACAAAAAAAACCCTTCCAGAAACTGGCCTCCAGTGTGTTCATTTCTCCTCACTGGGGCTATGAGGGGACGGGCGGGAGCACAAGTTTTCCCGGACAGAACCGGGCAGGGCTGGGAGCCGGGAATGCCGGTGGGCGGGGCTTGTGCGCGACGGGGCCAATGGTAAGCAGCTGATTTGCATACGGCGCGGCGGGCGCGACGCGGACTTTTGGCGAGGGCGGCGGCGCCGGGACGGGCGCGGGGAGGGACAGAAGGGGGTGGCGGGGNGCCGCGGCCGCCCCGGCGCGCCCCATGGCGGCCTCCGCGCAGCCCCCGGCCCCGGCGGCGCTGACCGCCGAGCAGGCGAAGGGTGAGTGCGGGAGGGGCGCGGGCGGCTCCGTGGCCATGTGTCCATTGATACACGTCCATCCCCGTACTTCCCGTGCCCATCTCCGGGGCGGCTGAGCGCCGGTGCCCCGCAGTGGTGGGTGCGGGAGGGCGGCTGAGCGCCCGCGATGCCCGTGTCCCCACGCTGAGTGCTTGCGATGCCCGAGATGCCCGTGCCCCGCGTTGATTGCCTGTGATACCCATGTCCCACGTCTGAGTATCCGTGATGCCCGTGTCCCCGCAGCGGTGCTGGCTGAGGTGATCAAGGCGTTCGGGGCGCCCGAGAACGCGCAGCGCATGGAGGAGGCCCGGGACAACGCCTGCAATGACATGGGGAAGATGCTGCAGTTCCTGCTGCCCGTGGCCACCCAGATCCAGCAGGATGTGATCAAGGCCTACGGCTTCAGCAGCGACGGCGAAGGTGGGTTGTTTCCCCGCCGGGCGGGATGCTCCGCGCCGCCGGGGCAGCGACGCCTCCTGCCCACCCCTCTCTTTGCAGGGGTCCTCAAGTTCGCACGGCTCATCAAGTCCTATGAGTCGCAGGACCCGGAGATCGCCAGCATGTCGGGCAAGCTCAAGGCCATGTTCCTGCCGCCCATGACTCTGCCACCGCACGGGGCTGGGACCGGCGGAGTTGCCGCCTCTTGAGCCCACGGAGTTCTGTCGGCTGGTGCCCTCCTTCCAAGGTGCAGGTCCTGTCAGCCCTGGGAATGGAGCACTTGAACAAGGGAGACGCTGACCTGGAAGGACCGGGATGCTTCCTGCGCGCTCGTGTGTCTGCTCGTGAATAAAACGTGTTGGAAACGCCCGTGTTGTGTGAATGACCGTGAGGTCAGCGGTGCTCCCACGCTCGGGTGCTGCTCCCCGGGGCAGGGACAGCAGTGCCTCCTCATGGCACCTGTGCTGCTGTTTCGGGAGGCTCAGTATGCACCACGCCCTGCAGAGAGGTTTGTGCAGAGCCTTAGTGTGAATCCCCAGGACTTGATATCAGAGAGGCTTTTTTTAAAATAAAAATTAGAGGTGCGAGCCCTTAAGAGCGACCATTCACAAATGTGTTGTTTGAAACATACTAGGTCATGTGTCACTGAACACGATCAAGTGCTGTAAATGCCTCTGAGCCTGCTGTCCCCCGCAGGGTCGGTGCTAGCCTATTCCTGCCCCCAGTGCCTGCAGCTGCCTTGTTTTCTGTCTGAGTGTGCAATCCATCACATCATTCCTTGTGAAAAGGCAGCAGAGTTGTAGCAGGGAGTGGCAAAGCGTAGGAGGGCTGGGCTCGTCCCATTTGGCTGCAGCTGGGATTACAACAACATAAACAACATAAAATCGTACCTCATGTTTTTTGGGACTGCAGAGGGGTCAGCCTCGTAGAGCAGCGTTGCTCCAGTGCGATGTTTCGTGTTTCCAGTGCTATTCAGATGGAGGGACATCAGGTATGTCTGTTTGTAGCCTCCTGCCCGGCATGCCCATTGCCCTTGGATCAGGTGAGGCGTTTGTGGAGGGTGGCAGGGATGGGGGGGAAGGAGCTAGGCCTGGGAGAGCAGGAGGCTGCAAGCCAGGTGTGAGAGAGCTGTTTCTGTGCCTCTCAGTTACAAACCAGGCAGGAATGTGGCCAGCGAGGGCGTGAGCTTAGTGGATGGGAGGCAGGAAGAGCAGTCGGTACCTTCCGTCTCCATCTACCTCTCCCAGCTTGGCCTTGGCCTTCCCCCACCCCTCTGATTATTCATTAACTGCAGTCCAGGAAGCGCTTTGCAAATGGTGACAATTAAGCCTTCTGCTTGAGGCCTGGGGTTTGCCTGACCTGGAGCTACCTTCTCCGTCTGCCCAGGAATAGGCGGAGCCCAGGACTCTGCCTGTGCAGATCAGACACAGGTGAGTCACGGGAGGTGCCGCAGCCCACAGGCACTTCCAGCTGCTGCTCCAAAGCCCTGGCACTCACCACCATGAGCCTCCAGCCCTGTCGGGAGGGTACAAGTCCACCCCTCCCCTGCCAGGGTCTTTGATCTCTCTCCCAAATCCATCTCAGGATACTGTCTTGATAATTCCAATCTTGCTTTATTTTCTTTAGTAGGACCCCCTTGGTTGAGGGCTGTGGTACTTCCTCCACCAGCTCCTGTCAGTCCTCCATCAGTGGGGATCTGAGAGACAAGACCCTGATGCCATCCCGTGGGTGAGTGCTGTGAATGCTAGTTAGGGCAACAAAACAAGAGCTGTTGTTGAGAAAAATAAAAATACTGGCACTAGGAATTAGGCATAGAAGAGAAAAAAACCCATCTTCTAAAAGAACCTACAGGGCAGCCAGAGAACTGGAGCTCCTGGTGTTTTAGATTGTTACTGCTCTTGCTGTTGCTGCTTCTCACTTTGATAAAGAGCAAGCAGGGTTTGTGATGCCCAGACCACTCCAGTTCCTCTACCACCCTGCAGCTGCAGCATCTCTCAATGTATTTTGCACAGAGAGAGGTCAGCTGTCTGACCTTTTAAATCCTGGTTATTTCTTGATTTGCTACAGCCTATCTAGCCTTTTATGGAACAGGATGACATAAAACCTTCTCAGTCAGTCCAAATGGGTGCTCTGCTCTGGAGACTGCAGTGGCAGGGTGTCAGGAAATGGGAATCACACTAGCCTTACTCTGTGGTAAGGATTTGGTCCAGCACTGTGCTGGGGTCCCACAGCCTGACAGAGCATCCGGCTTTGGCAAGTCACAGGTTGATGGTCCATCTGTCCGTTATCCAAGCCCAAATGGCCTTCACTCTGCAGTAATGACCAAACTACAATGTAGTTCTGTGCAGAACAGCAAACCCCCCTGTTTGAAGTCATCTCGGGGATGAGAATTAAAACTAATGAATGCCATGCTGATTTTCAAAAAGGGCTCAAAATTAGATCCCCCAAATGCAAGGGAAGCATGGAACAATAAAATCATCATCTGAGCAGGAGAGTAGACATTATAAGAGAGAAAGCAATGAATGTGATACTAAAGGAAGAGTCAGCATCTGCTTTTGTGAAGGCAAATCCTGTCCTGTAAAACTGGATGTTTTTGAGGGACTTAACAAACTTGTGGTTAAGGCAGGTCTGACCAATACAGTTTCCTTCAGTTGAAAGAATTTAACAAGATTTTCTCATCAAAGTCTTTAAATAAAGTTGAAGTCATGGCATTAAAAAAAAAGATGAAGGTTTTCTTGTGTAAAGAATTAATAGAAAATAGGAAAGGGAAGGTGGAAATTAAGATCGCATTTTTACAGAAAAGGGAAGTCATCCATGGCCAGAAATATATGCCATGGATATAACTTGAAATATATGCTGTTCAGTATATTCCCAAGTGACCTGGGAATACAGCTTGTTGAGATGAGAAAATTGGGTGATGGTAGGAAGTTATTCAGGATAATAGGATGAGAGTTGACTGTGAATAATTGCAGAAGGACCTTATGAGAGTGAACAAGTGGGCAATGGAACAACAGAAATTCCACAGAGGCCTATATAAAACAATGTTCATGCAGAAAATAATTAAAAATTTTTATGTAAAACAATGACTGTGAACTAACTGTAACCTCTCTGGACTGAAACTTTGATCATATATTTTTAAGACCCCACAATTGTTAGCTTAATGCTTGATTGTGGTGAACATCAGAAGTCATCACTGTCCATGATTCAGCAGCATCTTGAACACCACAGTTCTGTGCCTACCTTCACCCTTATCTCCAACACAAGACACGAGAGTTGGAAACATCTCAGAGAGGGACAGCAAAGATGATGAGAGGTGTGGAATAGTTCTGTACAAAGAACACCTTAGTGGAGCTGGAGTCTTCAGCCTGGCAAAGAGCTGAGGATGGATACAGATGTTACAGGTCTGTTACCATGAGCAGCTTAGAGGGCACGAACAGGAATCAGTCACTGAATTTTCTTTCTTTACAACAACAGATGTTAATGAAAATGAGGCAAGGAGCACGTTATAAGCAAGTCAAAAGAGGGAATGTTTCCGTATGTGAGCCGTAAAACTCCTTACCAAAGGATGAAAAATTTGCTGTTTTGTTATGGATTTGACTGTTGACTCCAGAAGTAGCTGCAAATAGAGGCTTAGGAAGTACAAGGGGAAAAGAAACTCTATACTAACCTTTCCCTATGTTCTTTAATAACCATTTTGACTTCTGGATCACCTAGTCCAACCCCCTGGTCACCGCAGAGCTAGGTCAGGTTTCTCAGGGCTTTTCTCAGCTAGCTGAGTCCTGAACATTTTCCAGAATGGAGGTTCCCCAGCATTTCTGGGGAATTGTGGCAAGTGCTGAAGTGCCCTTAGGGGGGAGCACGTGTGCAATTTTTTCTGGTGCATACTCAGAATTTCCCTTGCTGCAAGTAATGTCTGTTGCCTCTTGTCCTTTTGCTGCATCCCACAAAGAAGAATCTGACTCATCATTTCTAAACCCCTCCAAGTCCCTTTTAGGTAGTCTCATACAGCTGCTAAATCCCTCCTTAAGCATCTTTCCTCCAAGCTGAATAAACCCAGCTTCCTTCATCTCTGCTGTGTTCCAGGTTCTTCACTGCCTTTGTGGCCTTATGCTGGACTCTTCCCAATTTCTCAGTGTCTTTTTTTTCTGCAACAGTCCAGATGTGGGTGTCTTTTAATTAGCTATTTCATTTATCTTCTGTAAATTTGTTCCAGCACTAGCTGTGCCTTGGCTCCGTGAGGGATTCACAAGGTGAGGTTCTAACACCCGTGTTGTATGGAAAGCCAAACAACAGTGTAAGAATAGTCTCTTGGCTGAAATCTCTTGACCTGCTAATTATAGTAAGAAAGTATTTTAGTGCTCCTCTCTGGTAGTTTTTAATCAGATGGACCAGGTCAAAGACACCAAGGCAGCTGTGTGCATCCATCCATTCCTTTCCTGAGCTGAAAGCAACCAGAAGCATAAACTCATCCTGTAAATTATGTGATAGGGGTTTGTGAGTCCACACAAACACTGACATGGCTTGCACTGTACCCTATGGCTTGTCCTGCTGGAAGATACTGAGTTACATGGGTTTAGCACTAACTCACCCTTTCTACTCTGATCTGGGTTCTTTGCTACCTTGGTCTTTCCCCATTCCCAAGTCCATCTGATGTTCAGTTCCTCACAGATTTTCTCCTTCAATCAGTTTATAAGGTGTAAGGATGTCTAGGTTTTACTTTTTTGTCTGTCTTGGCTTCATACTGAGCCAACATTATCTAATATTCTTTTGATATCAGGAATTCACTTTTGGGACTTCTGCCCAGAGGTTCCTGCCATTTCTTTCCTACCTGTAAACAATACTTTCCTGTGCCAGTGCTAGACCATCTCTGATTTAGGTGTAGTCTTTCAGGGGCAGCTTCTACAACTTTGTGTAAAAGTTGTTCCCTTGAGCCACATGTCTCTGTGTCTTTGAAGTCTCCTTGTTTTTTAATATCAGTTTTAAGCCAGTAACAGCTGGATGCCTGCAGCTCATGGCACCCTGGCTCATCATGTGTGTGAAAGTAGAAGCATTTCAAAGGAAGCTATTGTAGGTGCCTGGGTTGCCTTTCTAGCAATAAAGTTTAGCTTCCCACTCATCTCTTCTGTACTTCCCTTTGTTGTTAGTTTCTGTCTTGGCCACGAGTTTTTGTCTAGGTTGTAGTTAGCAGCCTGTTCACCTTTTTGCAGGATTTCCCAGTCTGGTGGTGTGCAGGGAAGCCTGCAGCTGCTGGTACTTGAAATGAGCAAGGCTCTTGCTGTTCCTGCTGCCCACACCACTCCACCACATATGGTAGCTAAGATTAGCCCAGGGAAAAGTCCACCTCCTTTGCCAGCTGCAGGACTGCCCTCTTAGGCCACTGCCAAGCTCCCAGTCTTTCACAAGACCTGTAGATGTTGAAACTGGTGCTCTGGACAAGGCAGTCATGGGCTGTAGCTGGAAACAGCCAGATAACTGGAATAGTTCATTTTCCTTCTTTATACCTAGTTGTCCAGGTTGTCAGCTTTGGCCTCAGTATGCCATGCTGGGATCTTAAAGGTCCTTGACTAAGCTCTCTTGGTGCTGCGTGGACTCGTTGTACGTGGCAGCTGTTTGTCCTGGGCTCTGCCTGCCTTTCTGGGCAGCTTCACTCCCACTTCCCTCCATGCCATCCCTTTTGAGCTACCACTGCTCGTGTCAATGCCATCTCACAGCGGGCTGGTTTCAGGGAGGCATCACTGTGCTTGGAACACTACCCTGGACCTCAAAGTCTGCAGCTCTGGGTTCGCCTCTACAGAGCATGTAGGATATTTGGTGCCATTCATGTTGCTCACTGGCCTTCTGGGGAAGAAAGGGAACAGAGGACGTGCAGAACTGAATTTTGTGAGCATGGCCAGGGCCCAAGGTGCATACACAGAGTCAGCCCTAGTGTGCAAAAAGGCAGGAGCCCCAAAATAACAGGGGGGATGGGGAGGAAAGACACAAAAGGAGAAGCAGAAGTGTGTGCAAAGCAGCTTGGGGCTGGGGAGTTTATGTCTCAGAGCGCTTCCTGTTCCTGGAGCCGCGCGTGGCCAGCTGTGCACGGGCTTGTGCCTGCCAGTACCCAAGAGCACTGCACAGGGGGCCACAGAGCAAGGCACCTATCCAGAAAAGCGTGGATGGAGTGGGTCTGAATGGAGTGACAGTAGACTCCAGGAGAGATACATGGCCAGCTCCCAAGAGGCACAGGAACAGCTTTGCATTGGGTGCTCCGGCACAGACCTCCGACTTCCCTTTTCTTGCCAGCACGAACTGATTTTTTCTCTGTGTTTTTTGAGTTGCTTTGGTGGTAGCCACTTGGACCCCTCTTCCTTCACCCTTCACAATGGTGAGGTAAGAGGGTCTAAGAAGTCTGTGTATGTAAGAAGGGGGACCAGAGAAGTAGGACAAATCAGAGCGGGGATCACCCTGGAAGCTGTATCTCTAATGGGAAGCTTCCATAGGTTGGGGGAGGTATCAGGTTATAAGGGATGCTGCTTCTGGCTCACACCTAGGAATGCTGACCAGGGACCGTTCTTCATCCTGCAGGTCTCCACAATAGTGTCTGGCCATTTTTATTCACTTGGTCTTGCCTTTATCTTCTCTGCTAGGTGGTTTCACCGTGACCTAAGTGGGCTGGAAGCTGAAGCCTTACTGAAGGGACGAGGTGTCCATGGGAGCTTTCTGGCCAGACCCAGTCGGAAGAATCAGGGGGATTTTTCTCTTTCAGTCCGGTAGGTAATTTGGATGCCAAGTTCTGTCTTCCCAGTGTTACATGCACAGATTGCTGAGATCCTTGCATATTCTTCATCCTGTCTGTATTCCTTTGAGTTCTTTCCAAGCTGTGAAAGGACCTGAGCTTCCCAGCATCTTCTAGACCCTCCCTCAAGTTGCGCAAGGAGCTTCTCTTTCCAGTGTTTTTCATGAGGATGGTTTGCTCCGGTTCCATGGCAGGAGGTAGAGCAGAACCCTTTCTACCTCTTTTCCAACTGCCTCATTGGACTGCTCTGTGCTTTATTCCACAGGGTTGGTGATCAGGTAACCCACATCCGCATCCAAAATACTGGGGATTTCTATGACCTGTATGGGGGGGAGAAGTTTGCCACCTTGTCAGAACTGGTGGAGTACTACACACAGCAACAGGGCTCACTGCAGGACAAAGATGGAACCATCATCGACCTGCGATACCCGCTCAACTGTTCTGACCCCACAACAGAAAGGTATGGGGACAGCAAAGCAGCTAGTGTGTCTGTGGTGAGACCTTCTCTGTGTTTCATGGCCTTCTTTCTGATCTGCCTGCATCTCCAGGGCAAATCCTGCACAAAGTGTCACCTGCCTCCCATAGCCTCCTATGTGTCCATGGAGGCAGCATCCCCAGGAATAGCTGGCCATACCTTGACCCATCACAGCAACCTAATAGAGTTCTATTTTTACTTTTGTTTTCTGGATGCCTTTGCTATTTTTACACTGTTCTTAAAAGCAAAGGTTGTGGTGTCAGGTGTGGGTCTGCAGCAGTCCATGGAGTCACATGTTATATGGGAGCCCACAGTGTTGCCCCAAACCTCCTTGGTTATTCTGGGCCTGGGTGACTCACATAGCTGAGAGCAGGACCACGTTCCCCTGCTATTCCTAGCCTGCTTAGTCTCCTTCCTGTCCCTGCTTTGCATATGTCTCTGACACTAAGTTCCTAAATCAAATCAGGTGGTTTTGCCCTTGCATTTTGCTTTCAGGCTCTTTGATGCAGCTCAGGGAGCCATCGCACCCTGTTCTGGAGTGGACAAGTCCTCCTTAGGCAGGTCCTCCTCAGATACCTGGAGGCAGGGAGCAGAGATGCCTTGGGTGAAGCATCAGGGTACACCCCAGCTTGTTCTGGGGTCAGGCTGCAGAGGGGCCAGGTCTGCTGCTGGCTGTCCTCTCCAGTCAAGGCCATTGCATTGTGGCCCTGCAGTTTCCTCCCTTCCTCTCTGCGGTTGGAAACTTAACACACACACACCCCCAGGCTCTTACGAAAGCTCCTCTCACTCTCTCCCCAAGTGATTTTCCATCACGTGGCTTTGAAGAGCTGGGCTGTGCTGGGGGAAGGGAGGGGGGAATGGGACCCATTAACTCCATCCTACCTGTGGAGGGGAGGCCCAGAGATCTCTCTGATGAGCAGGAGGGGTCAACTGATCCCCAGGTGGCATTTGAGCACATGGCAGCTGAACACTTCTTTGGATGAGGATCAGAAGTTAGTGACTGCCATGCAATGAAAATCACCAGCTACTTCTTGCAGTGCCTAGGGCAAGGATGAACAGCAATTACTTGCCAAGGCCATTGTATGCCAGCTCTTGCTGTCAGAATGGTTCTTAGATGTTGTGTAGTGGAATGTGACCAGATCTCTGACCCGATCCAGGGGTGAATGAATGCCCCAGCTGCTTTTCTTACTGGGGCATGGCCTCCTGAACTCCATCTTGGTTCCTGGGAACAGATGGCCCCCTAACAATGTGGAGTTCACCAGTAGGCCTTCCCTGTTATCTGCTCCATGGGCAGCAAACCCACTCCCACAGCCCTGATGCACTGGCCTGGCCTTGATGACAGCGTGCAGAGTGACACAGAGTGTGGCCGGTGTTTGTTGTGGTACCCGTAGTCAGAGGGAGCAGGGGGGACATTGCAAGTCAGCCTGATGCAATGGCTAACTGCTTTTGAAATGCTGTTCCCCAGGGGAGGAGGACAAAACAGAGCTATGGCTTTTGGCAGGCACAGCAGTCATGCTGCAAACCCCCTGAACACAGAGCCCAGCACATGGCTGCAACTGGGGGTGTTGCAGAATCTGTATGTGAGGACACGCATCAACAACAGTGTAAATACCAGGGGCAGCAAATGGGTTCCAGGTGGCTCTTGGTGCTCAGTCCCATGACTAAGCTGATTGCGGCAGCGTGATGTGCCCAGGGAATGGGAATTATCCTTTGATTAAAGAGGTGACTGAGTTTCAGAAAGAGGAGTCACTGGAATGGTTCTCTGATGTATCTGATCTCAACACAACCATCTGAGTGCTGTTAAATCTGATGGGAGACTCAGTGGGGGGGTATTTTTGTTTCCCTGGTGTTTGAGTTTCCAGAACCCCTTGCAGCAGTAGTGCTAGAATCCAAATAATACTGGGAGGTGCTGAAATCCATGGACTACCCTCCTCCAACTGGTCTTCAAGCCAGCAAGTATTGCTTACCTGTGCTTGTGTGTGTCATACATCTGGATCAGACGTGGTGCTTTCACCCTGTGTCCTCTGGTACCAGCATTCTGGTCCCTGAGTCCCTTGTGCCTCCATCTCAGCCCTTGCCCTGTCCTCTTCTTGCCAGCTCTCTACTTTCTGTCTCATCTGCTTTCTCCAAGATCCTGCTCCTTCCTTGATTTCCTTCCTTCTCTCATTCCTTCCTCTCTGTCTCCCCCTTCCTTTCTTCTTCCCTCCATCACCCTTTCCTGGTGTTGCTGTCATTCACTTATCAGCTCAAGGCCATCCACTTACTGCAGCTCCACCACTCTCCTGACCCTCTTGTTTTTCCTTAGGTGGTACCATGGGCATCTGTCAGGCCCTGCAGCTGAGTCACTTCTCCAGGCCAAAGCCACCCCTTGGACCTTCTTGGTGCGGGAAAGCCTCAGCAAACCTGGAGATTTTGTCTTGTCTGTCCTCACTGACCAGCCTAAACCTGGGTCTGATGCTCCACCAGCTGGGGCAACCAGTGCTTCTGGGACTCGGTTCAAAGTCACACACGTCAAGATCATGTGTGAGGTGAGCAGTGGGAGAGCAAAGGGAGGGGAGTGGAAGAAGTCTCTCTTGGTCTCTGCTGATCACGTGTCCTCAAAAGCATGTGCCCTGTCGGCTTTATTACCACCAGCAGTGTTTCTGAATTTGGATCAAAGTACTGTTCCATTGAAGGGCCCTTGTGTCCTTGCTCCAGCCTGAGGAGCAAAGGGCTGGGGACTCAGACACGGGGGGAGGCAGGGCTCAGTGTGACCGAGGACTCTGCTACAAGGAGTCTGTGGGGAAAGAGAGAGCAGGATTCATAACCTAATAATGAGTTCGTCAAAAGAGTTAAAAGTCCTTGGAAGGAGGAAGAGAGCATACCTGCAGGGCCTCCACATTTAGTCTGATGGATGTTACCAACCTGGCTGTCACAAATTCTCTTATTTCTTTCATGTGGAATGAGGAGATTTCCAGGACAGAAAGCAGCTGACCTAATGAGACTTGAGTGCAATATGCCTTCTCTGGGCTTCCATCCACTGAGACTGCTAGTCAGTTTCCCATGCTATGAATTCTGTGTTCTCAGGGCAAACTTGCATTTGACCTCCCTGCCAGAGGAAATGCTTTTCTAGGTAGTGCAGGGTGGTGCCTATGGCTTTGCACCCCAGCATTGCCTTTTCCCTGAGCATTATCAGCTTTGTTTGTAAGACAGGTTGAGAGAGTTGGGGTTGTTCAGCCTGATGAAGAGAAGGCTCTGGGGAGATCTTACAGCAGCCTTCCAGCATGTAAAGGGGGATTGTGAGTAAGCCAGAGAGGGACTTTTCACAAGGGCATAGAGTGAAGGGGCAAGGGGGAATGGTTTCATACTGAAAAAGAGCAGATTTAGATTAGATATTGGGAATACATTTTTTACTGTAAGGATGATGAGACACTGGAACAGGTTGCCCAGAGAAGCTGTGGGTAACCCCATCCCTGTAAGTGTTTGAGGCCAGGCTGGATGGGGGGCTGAGTAACCTGGCCTTAGTGGAAGGCTCCCTGCCCATGGCAGAGGGGTTGGAAATAGATGACTTTTAAGGTCCCTTCCAACCCAAACCATTCCATGATTCTATGAATGTGATGAGACATTACACATTCCTCCCTCACTTAGAATGGCCGCTACACAGTTGGAGGTGCTGAAATGTTTGACAGCTTGGCAGATCTGGTCGAGCACTTCAAGAAGATTGGAATTGAAGAGATGTCTGGCACCTTTGTGTACCTGAAGCAGGTAAATCTAGTTTCCTGGTTTGGGGATCCTTTGGAGCGACTGACTTGCTGTTTGTTTCTGCTGTGTGTCCCTTTCCTCCTTTTCTCCACAGCTCAGAGAGGAGACTTTGCTCTCCAGCAGTCCCTCTCTCTCTGATGCAAACTGCTTGTTTTCTCTTTCTCAGCCTTACTATGCTACAAGGGTGAATGCTGCTGACATTGAGAATAGAGTGCAGGAACTGAACAAGAAGAGTCTATCTGAGGAGACGTCCAAGGCTGGATTCTGGGAGGAATTTGATGTAAGAAACTGCTGGGGGGACATTATTTGGCTTTCTGGGAATTTCCAGTTCACCACCTCATTCTCCATCCTCATTTTTTTCCTATACAAAAACTTCTTGTGTATCTTGTCAGTTTATCTCTGAAATAAGTCTCTGTTTTGAACCTATTCTCCTGGGGAGTGAATGTCATCTTTGAGTGAACCCAGTGAGGTAGAAATGTACTTTTTCAGGATTGGGAGAAGAAGTCACCAGGGCAGTAAGGGCACAAACCTTGGACTTTTCAAGTCTACATTTTCTTTTCACTTCTCCACTCCCTCACAAGCATGCCCATGTGTCCCCAGAGCCACTACTGTTCCTTCAAGTGCCCATCTCCCCAGTCATATGTTGTGACCTGCCATGACTATTCTTTCTTCTGCTCTCAGAGTCTGCAGAAGCAGGAAGCCAAGCACCTGTTTGACCGCCATGAGGGTCAGAGACCTGAAAACAAGAGCAAGAACCGATACAAGAATATCTTGCCCTGTGAGTCCTGCTTCTGCACTATAAAAATTAAAATCAGATAGGTACAGACAGGCAATGAAGAGCTGTTCAAGGCACCCCTGGCCCTGCCTCAGCCTGCTCAAGGCTCCAGAGCAGGTTTTGAGGTGTGCGGCACTGAGGATTTCAGAGCTGATGAGAGGTCACAGCTTTTTCATGTCCTTGAAGGAAGGAGGGAGGGTTGCATTAGACTCATTAGCTTCTGATGGCCTGTGATAGGGGCAGGGAGACTGAAGATGAAGTGAGATTGGTCTGACCCCAGCAAGGTGGAGGTGAAGATACAGGGTGTGCTGCATGCACTGGGAAGCATGAATGAGGTGGCATGGGGCGGTGAAGGAATTCCATGTGGCAGCACACAGGGTATCTCATTGCACCATTTATTCCTTTACTGCACCCCAGTTGATCACTCCAGAGTCATACTCCAAGGAAGGGACCCAAATATACCTGGATCTGACTATATCAATGCCAACTATGTCAAGGTGAGATCCATGGAAGATGGCTGTATGCCTAAGGGTGGGGGAAGACCTGCCTGCTCCTGCAGCCTTCCTGACCTTCCCTCTCTGCACTCAGAACACCATGATCAGCCCAGACGAGTGCACCAAGATGTACATCGCTAGCCAGGGCTGCCTGGATGCCACAGTCAATGACTTCTGGCAAATGGTGTGGCAGGAGAACACACGCATTATCGTCATGACAACACGGGAGGTAGAAAAAGGGCGGGTAAGTAGCAGTCTATAGGTGTCTTGGAGCTGCCTTCTTTTGCCCTTCAATCACTGCTCTGCTTTTTCCAACTTTCCTGCCTTCTGCCCATCCTCACCCTGCCCTCTCTGCCCACACAGAACAAATGTGTGCCTTATTGGCCAGAGCTGGGCAGCACGAAGGAGTACGGTCCGTACCTTGTGGAGAATGCTGCGGAGCACGATGCACTGGAGTACAAACTCCGGCGGCTTTGTCTGTGTCCCAAGGATAATGTAAGTGTGAATGATCAAGGGCTGTCATAGAGCCCATGGGTCTAACAGCCACTGTACAGCTAAAGCTGTGAACTGTTGGGTGCTGTGGTGATGCTCCTGTTGTACCATTCTTGGGGGTGCTGTTCCCACTTGCTTTGGGCTGGAATCACACTGGTGGAATCACTGAGAAGTGTGCAGGACACAGAGATTTCCCCTGCCTTCAGAACCACCTCTCCCTGGGAGAGAAGGCAGGGACAGGGCTGGGTTGCAGTTTCATCAGTGAGCTGCTTTGTTATTATCAGGCTAAGGCTGTGCGTGACATCTGGCACTACCAGTACCTGAGCTGGCCTGACCACGGCGTACCCAGTGAGCCAGGAGGAGTCCTCAGCTTCCTTGACCAGATAAACCAGAAGCAAGAGAGCATCCCAGATGCAGGGCCTATTCTGGTGCATTGCAGGTTGGTACAGAGGCTGGAGTTTGAAGCATCCTCCATCCCTTATCTAGAGTGAGATATAGAAAGTCTGTGCTGCTGCTTCCAGCTGTACCCCTGGGATTGTTACTGAAACCTATGCCAGCCCTGATATTTGCTTTTTCCTCTTTTATGCGCCCCAAACAAACTCTCTGCCTATTGAATCTGTGACTCTCTTGTGGCATTGCTGGACATCTTTCCCCAGAAGCAGCTTCATTTTGTTTCAGGAGCTGTATTGCTCTGACCTCTGCTTGTCCTCTCCTTGCAGTGCTGGGATTGGCCGCACTGGGACTATCATCGTCATTGATATGATAGTGGAAACAATCTCCACCAAGGGTAAGAGGACCCCAAAGGATATAAAATAAACTGGCCTATCCAGTAGGGCTGTGCCTTTAAGTCCAGCTACAAGGAATGAAAATTATTCAGGTATCAGTGGGAGAGATCCTGCTACAGCCCTGAGAAAGCTGTGCTGTTGGATCTCTGTACCATATCCTCTTACTGTGGCTTCATCCTTCCCCGAGCTTTGGTTCTTCCTCCAGGGCCAGACTTGAAAGATTCTGAGCAGAAGGGAGAGATAGGAGGCCCATACAGCAATAAAGAATATGGAAGGAGGTGGAAACTTCTTGATTGACCTCCACTGTGACTGCTTTTGATAGAGAATTGGGAGAGGGGGCAGTGAACATGTCCATGAGCTTTTCTGGTACTCCTTGCTAGGGCTGGACTGTGACATTGACATCCAGAAGACCATCCAGATGGTGAGGGCCCAGCGATCTGGGATGGTGCAGACAGAGGCCCAGTACAAGTTCATCTACATGGCCATCTGCCAGTTCATAGAGGCAACCAAGAAAAAGCTGGAAGTTATCCAGGTGAGAAAGGGGACGCTACTGCCCTGTGAGCCTAAGGCTGCATGGTGCTGGCTCTGAGCCCAAGTGCTGTGTTTTACGAGCTTTAAACTATCACTGGGAACTACACAGACTACAATGGTGCACCAAGATCGGAATTCCTCTTCCCCTCTTTTGAGAGTTATAAGTTCGGGGACAACATTAACAACAGCTCAAGTATCATCTCCACCAAGTACTGTTTTGTTACAAGCTCAGTCTAGGACAAGCAAAGACCTTGCCTTCTCCTTTCCTCTTTGTCATTCACATCTCACTTCTGCAGTTGCAGGATTTTTTCCTGGTGGCTGATAAGTGGCATCTTTTATCTCTCCTTATAGCCTCTGGCAGCATCCAGTAGCTACTGCTGTTTAATATTCTTTAGCTGACATTTAGCACTCTCAGGCATTCCGGTGCCTCCAGAGATTTGTTGCTCCACTGTTCCCTCCTGTACAAGGCTGTGTTTGCATTCCTGCTGCTCCCCTCTAACAGCAGCAGACAAGAGTGCACTGAGCATGGGGACTTCAGCAATCCACCAACCTCCACTGACGTCCTGGCACCAAACGTGATTCAGCAGCCAGAACTCTTCCATGGTGCCTCTCCCAGACCACAGTCCTCTCAGCCTGTTTTTTCTTTCCTGTAGTCTCAGAAAGGCAAGCCAAACGAGTGTGAGTATGGGAACATCTCCTACCCCCCTGCAGCAAGGAATGCACATGCCAAGATTTCACGAAAACCCTCCAAGTAAGAGCTCCCCTAACCCAGAGACCCAGCTATGCCTGCTTGCCTGTGGCAATAGTCTGCCTGCTGGCTTGGCTGGCTTTTTCCTCCTCCTCACTTTTTCCGTTGTTTTATTCCTGGTCTTACAGGCAGAAAGAGGAGTCAACGGTTTATGAGAACTTGGGGAAAAAGCAGGAGAAGGTGCGGAAACAGCGCTCCTCAGAGAAGAAGCTGAAAGGCTCACTAAAGAAAAAATAGTGGTAATTGCAGGTAGCCCCATGGAGGCTTTGGACCTGCGGTACAGGACTGGAGCTCATATCCCAGCTGGCCTGACTCACATTCCTTGCTCTTGGACTGGAACTAGACCTTCCCCTTCTCTTCTGCGCCAGCTTTCAGTGCCCTGAAGCCAGACTGCTTTCCAGCTCAGCTGACCGACTTCTCAGTCCCTTGCCTGTGCAGGCGAGCAAAGTCTCTCCCTGCTGCCTTGTTTTTAAGCAAGAAAAAAAATCAGGCCCCTTTTGTCCTTTGTTCCCTGAGCACTGGGGCCCAAACTCACCTCTGCTGTGTCAGCTTCTGGAGGAAGAGCTAAAGGAGGTCATCACAGGAGCTGCCTCTCTGCCCACTGCTGAGAGTTAAGAGTTTAGCCTGGTAGTGTTCCTTGAAGCCTCAGCTTTTCAAGTGTGGAGGTTTTGGCCTGTTTCAGCTCAGCTCTTTTGCAATTCAAAGGAAACTTCATCTTTCCTTAATACCAACCCTCTGCTCTATGATCTTTGTACTATCTGATCCTGCAACTGGATGTAAATATACCAGAATTTGATATGATGGCCATGTTTTCTTCTTTATTTGTAAATAAACTTGTATTTGTTTCACTACTGAGTCCCAAAAGGTTTTTCCTGTAATGTCTTTTTGAGTACAGCTGTACTTCTGATTTCACCTGCAGGCCTGCAAAGTCTTACAAGAACAGCCCTAGCTTAGTTTTCATGACCTCCTGAGGCTCTCAGGCTCCTGAACAGAAGCTACAACCAATTATGGTGGCTCCTTGTTGTGAGGCTTTAAGTATTGGTGGTTGTCAGGGAAGTCTGAGCACAGAAGGTCAACTGTGACAAACTCCAATGCGGCTTTTGCACCTGAATTTTGCTCATGAGTTTTCAATCCTTGAATGGACAAGCCACAGCTGCTCTGACCTAGGTGCTGGTAATGGTGCCACTTGCAGCAGCAGCCTGGACCAAAGGCCTCCCTCCCACCATGACTCATATAATTCTGCAAAGGCCAGAGGTGTTCCTTAGTGCCGGAGCCTATCCTTGGTGATGTTAGAATGGCACTCAGCATGAAGCCACTGGGTTTGGGAGAATGCTGAGAGAGTTTGGATAAAGACAGAGCTTGAGTGCAGACCTGAATCTTCCTGTGGCAGCTGGCTTAGGTGGCAGAGAATGTGTTGGGGACTTCTTAATTTAGGGGTACAGGTACTGGTTAAGCTGTGGGCATTTGCTACTCAAAGAAAAATATGGCTCAGGTGTCCTAGACCTGGCTAGAACTGCTGGTAGAAGAGCTCTGTCCCACTCAGAGAAAAGTCTGAGCTAGGTCACAAAGGGATCTACAATCCAGACCGAGAACACATGGAAATGTGGGACAGGGAATTTTGTCTGGTCTGAGCCACATATTGGCCCCATGTGGGAAAAAACCTGCACCATCAGTTACTAACAGCTGTCTGACACAGGACCATACTGAGCACTTTGGAAGTTCAGCTATGATCGTCCTGGTGCTTTGGAGTGGGGATTTTAGGACTAGGCTCTTTCCTCTCAGTTTAGAACACAAATCCAGACTGGGGAATGAGTAGAAAAGACAAAGAATGGGATGAACCTGAACTCTGCTCCATATGGCTTGTAATACAGTGCCATTGTGCCTAGAAGCTGCCAAGGTGAAGCAGTTACCAGCCTGTACAAACCAGCTGGAAGCAGCCACTGCATCCCTGTAACTCTGCCACCTGTCCAAGGATGTGCCCACACTCGTGCACTTGGCAGGAGGGAACAGGGACCCCTCAGCAAGGCAGTGGCAGTGGGATGATTAGGCAACCTCAGTAAAGTCTCCTGCTTTGATCGGTGCCAGCAGAGCCAAGCCAAAGTTGGACAGTGCACAAAGGAGGGGACAAACTTTGTGGTTTCTGCAGTGACTTCAGCCATGCTAACACAAGAAACAGTATCCCCCGAGCCAATACTGTGTGGCACGGGCTCAGCAATAACATACTTCCAAGATGAAATAACTCATCCTGGTAGAAAAAGCAACTTCACCCTATGTTGAGGCAAAAGGCAAGCTTACTAGGGACAGATCACAGCTCCAAGGAGTGTAACATGCTGTCCTGCACCTGATAGGAGACATTCTGCCCCTCCTCGGCTGCTAACTCTGCTTCAAGCAAACAAAGGCAGAAACAGTACCAGAGGAGCAATCCCATCCCTTCTGAGTTCAGCACTGGAGCACATGGCTGAGAAAGCTGCCTGGGACAAAGACACGTACCTGAGACACAATGTAATGGAAAGAAGGACATTGCTTGCTATCATTTGGATATGGCAAGAAACTTGGTTGGAAGCATTTGGAAGCCAGAAGACACTGTAAGGAGACCCTCCCTCTTCCCATGTGCCAGACTTCAGCTTCCCTAAGCCTGTGAGCCAATAGGGGTGTGCATTTACCAGGTGGCGTTGCAGTTCTGCTGCCACCAGAGGAAGGAAGTAGGAAAGAGACAGTGGGAAAGAATAAGGCAGAAGTAAAGATGGGTGGAAGGGCATGTACTGTGTTTCACCTCTCTGCAATGCCAGATACCCTCTTCTAAGGCATGGGAAAGGGGCTGAAGTCCTAGTCTAAGGAAAAATCTACCTTTGCTTTAGACTCCTTGGTAGCTTCAATGGGCAGGATTCAATTCTCTTCCTTCTTAAAAAGCTGCCACAGCCTAAAGCAAGGCATACCAAGGATTAGCTTAAATTCCACCCGAAGCTTGTGGAGCAAGCTCAGGTTCCTGAGAACCTCATTTGTGTTCAGATCCCTGAGCTTAATGCGTCCATCCACAGAGAAATTAGACTGAACAAAAACTTTCACGACTGTACATCAAGAAACGCAGCACTGAAATAAGTTTTACACAGGCACTGTTACACACAGATTACTTTGGGATGGCTATTTGAAAATGCATTTTAAAAGCTGGTTCAAAACATTTGTGCTTCTTTGATGCTGGAAGTCAAAACATGGGTATTAGTTATGGCTGTGACTGCCAGTAAGTTTAAAACCAAGAATCCATAGATTATAATTGTACCTTTAAACATCTTGTGCTCTGCCTCACCAGAGGAAGAGGTCCCTAAAGGCCTCTCTTCTTCACTGGAGAGCTCAGCTTGGAGTTGTTTGTAAAAAGAGATGGTTGCTTCTAGAGAGGGGCTCATCTTGACCACAGGGATGGCTGTCCTGAACACCAAGACCACGAAGTAGTTTAGTTTCAAATCTTTGGTGATATGAGAAAAACTGTCAATAAAGCTACTTCACTGGATATGAGAGCAGTCTTTAGGCTACTCAAGGAAGTAGTCAGGAAGGTCCCTTGGGAATCTTCTTTTAAGGACAGTGGGGTACATAAAAGCTGCTCAACTTCTAAGGGCTTTCTTTCAAGAGCACAGGAGACTGCAATTATGTTCACAGAATATTCTCAGTTGGAAGGGACCCACAAAGATCATCAAGTACAAACCTTAAGTGAATGGCCTTTATGATGATCAAGTCCCAATCTTAAGTGAATGGCCTGTATGGGGATCAAACCCACAACCCTGGCATTATTAGCACCATGCTCTAACCAGCTGAGCTACCTCCAGGGTCAATGTATGAGAAGTTAAGCAGGTCACAGGGAAGGCTGGCTTGGTTGAGCAGGGACCTCCTTTTGCAACTCACCATGAAGTGTATGGACTTTGGGAACAAGGACAGGCTACATGGGAGGATGACAGACATGCTACTTGCCACTATAGGGAGCAAATCTCTATGGGCCAAGATCAGCTGAAGCTGGCTGGTACTGTGGTGGGCAAGAAGAGGCTTTTTAAAGTATGTTAACAGTAGAAGGAAGACTAAAGGAAGCACTTGTCTGTTGATGAAGTACTCTCATCCACAAACTGATGGAGATAAGGTAGACACTCAATGCTGCTGTTGACACCAATGATGGGCACTGGGATGCCCAGAGCCCTGGGCTGGACAGCCACAGCGGGGAGAGTCATAAGCTCATGGCTGACTTTGAACTTGAATGGTTCTGCTGCCACTGAACACCCAAAAGCCTAACGAGATTCATCCCAGGATACCGAAGAGTTGGCTGACGTTACTGCAAGACCTCCATTATTAATCAAGTCTTGGGAATCTGGAGAGGTCCCAGTCAACTTGAAACTGGCAAACGTTGTCCTAATTTTCAAGAATGGAAAGAAATGTTAATTCCAGGCTTATCAGTCTCACTCTGGTGCCTGGTAAAACTATGGAGATTATTCTGGGAATTATTGAAACAGACTTGAAAGGCAATAGTCATTGATCAAAGTCTGCATGAGTTCTTGAAGGGAAAGTCATGGTTACTAACTTAATAATCCTTCATGACTACATTACCCACCTAGTAGTTAAGAGGGAAGGCAGATGAGGGGTTTATTTTTAATTTTAGCAGAGCTTTTGATACCATCTCTCCCTGTACCCTTCTGGGCAGCATTCAGCTAGGCATACACACAATACAGGGAGAAAACAACTGGCTGAGGGGTCAGGCTCAAGGGGTTGTAGTAAAAGGGGTAACATCTAATTGGTGCTCCCCAGGGCTCAGTTTTAGGGCCTGCTCTCTTCTAAGCTTCTCTCAATGACCTGGACACAGGAGTCAGCCACGCACTAAGCTTGCTGATAACACCAAATCAGGAGAAGCTGTTGATTTCCTCAAGGGGCCAGAGGCCTTACAGAGAGATCTTAATAGATGGGCATGCTCGACAATCATTAGCCATATGAAATTTAACAAGCACAGTGCCAAATTCTACACCCAGAATGGTGTAATCCAGGATGTAAATACAGATCAGGGGAGAAGAGACTGGAGTGCAGCGCTGCAGAAAAGGATCTGGGCATTTTGGTTGATGGCAGGCTCTGTGAGCCAGCAGGGTGCCCTGCCAGGCAAAAGGGCCAGTGTCATCCTGGAGTGCAACAGGCACAGCACAGTTAACCAGCCAAAGGAAGTGATGGTCCCCCTGTACTCAGCACTGGTCCAGCCCCACAATGAGTACTGCCTGCAGTTCCAGGCTCCATGATAAAAGGATATAAAAATATTACAATGCATCCAAAAGAGGGCAACAAAGACCACAAAAGCTAGCATGACTTACAAGGAGCAGCTGAGGATACAAGGCTAGTTCAGCTTAGAGGAGACAGAGCGCTGACCTCATTTGCTCATCACGGGGACCAGAGAGGGAGGTGCTGATCTCTTCTCTTTGGCATCCAGCAATGAGACACAAGGGAATGTCTTGAAGCTACATCAGGGCAAGTTCAGATTGGGTTTTAGGAAAAAAGGTCTTCACTTCGAGGGTGATGAAGCTCCCCCAGGGAAGCAGTGATGACCCTGAGTCTGTCTCTGTTAGGGTTCAGACAATGCTCTTACAACTTTTAGGTTGCCCTGTGCACAGTGAGGAGTTGGACTCAATCATACTTGTGGGTCCCTTCCAACTCAGGATATTCTATGATTCTACAACTCTGTGATACCTCCAAGTCCTAAATCGTAGTATAGAGCAGCACAGTGAGACAGGGAAGACTCTAGTACCTACAGCACACAAGATCTTACTGCTGAAATCCAAGCAAAGAAGAAAGTTTAGTCAGTGGGGGAAGATTTCAATTATACTTTTGGCCAGGAAAGTCTTTTTTCAGGCACTAAGCACACTTAGACAGAATATAAATTTGTTTTTCTTTTAATTTTTACAAATGTTTGAAAGCATCACTGAGCAGACAGTGACACAAATATATTCCAGCAGTGACAGGCACCCGATGAATGGCATTTTCCTGAATTCAGTCCCAGGTTCCCTTGGGATCAAGAGTGAGAAATAAAATTGACTACAGAAAAAAGCCTGGTGCTGATGGCAGCAGAACTCCCTCACCTGCCCAAAAAACAATTCTCATATCCTACAGATTAATGAAGATTAGAGGCAAATTACTATATCCACATGGGTTAACACCAGTAAGCCCCCTTGTCCCCTCTCCAAACTTAACTGGTAGGGTGAGGAAGGGATTACAATGGCCTAGAGACAGAGCCTGTTCCCGTAACTGGATCACCAGAGATGGAGCAGGGGCATGGGGACCAAATCTGGCTACTGGATTACAAACTTCAAAGTGAGGGCCAACAGTGCTAGTGGAAGGAGTTCAAAGATCCTCACTCTTATCTTCTGCTGGTCAGCGATGCTGGTTCTAGGAGTCTTTAGCTTCTTTCATTTCTTTCCCTTGAGTAGGAGACTGTCACTGAAAGGGAGACAGAAGGGAGTCATTAGTCCAGAAAGCACAGCAAAGCTGAACCAGCCCCTCACTATGGATTTTAGGGTGTGGGGTGTCACACCCAAAGGATCTCGACTTCCAAGTTCTGTCTATTAGGTACTTTTTTTCAAAGCCCCTTAAGCCTTCTGGAACCAGTAAGACAGAATCTGGTCAGAGGTGAGGAAGAAGGATCTTATAATCACAGATACCACTGAAAAGGAATCAGCTTTGTTTTCCCTCCTTGATTTTAAGAAATCTAAGCTTTTAGCTGCATCCCACTTTAGCACAACTGGCACTGCCTTTTTCAGTAAACACAGGATAAATTAGGCAACGCCACCAAACTCCTACCAGCTCTGAAAGCAGGAAATGGGGATTTCTAGCATGGACTGGAAAGCTTTCGGAGAGTAACAAACGCATCTTTACTAGAGATTGTTACCCTGAATGAACACAAATTCCTATCATCATCTGCCTGCCTTCCTACAGCCCCCTTTGCCAAATGCAGGATGCCCTGTAGACGTGTGATAGATCAGAGAACACTCTCCAGTTACTCCTGCCTTTCCCAGGCAAGCTTCCTTATGGGACACACATGGAGCTTCAATCACTGAGCATCACCTACTCAATGCAGACATTTGTCTGGTCCCTGCATGGAAAACTTCAGTTTTCACATCATAAATGGGAACTGAGGTAGATATGGAATAAACTTCGTGGGGCAAAGGCCCAAGCCAGAAACATCCCAAGCACCAAGCAAACAGCAACACCCTTGTTCCACATACTAACAAAATGACCCAAATATACAGAACCTTACCTTCCTCTGTGTCAGCAGATGCAGTAAGGGGTGGAGGAGGGGAAGAAGAAAAACAAGAGCGAACAGATTAGATATAACAAAATCCCCATTTTCACAGTAAGAAAGACTGCTCCCTATTTGGCTGTGTCCTCTGGCATCAGGCTCCTCTCAGAGAAAAAATCCTGAGGGAGCTCCAGAAAGGGGACCAGCTTCCCAGGTAGGATACAGACAAATCCATCCACCCAGCCTTTACCTGGTGAAGCCCTCATCCTGCAGGTTCAGTACCAAGTTATCTGCTGTGAGATAGACGCGGTTCTGTGAGGCAGCAATCTGAAAAAGGAATCCATTACAGAGACGGCATAAAGAACTTTAAATGCACATGGAGGAACAGCTCTAGGAACCTATCCTATCTCCTCCTGTTTTGTTCACTTAAGATCCCTGTTGAATCAATGCATTTCCCCAAAACAACTCTGAAACTTCCTGACTTCCCATGCCAGAGCCATCAGACTTTCTAAAAGAAGTGCTCATTCTGTCTCTGTCACAAAGACCTTTGATCCCACACTTATTTGTCCCCCTTTCTCAGCCTGCAGGGAACCAGGAGCTTTTGCTGGCTACAGCTGAGTGTGGGTGATGGAATCTAATGTGGATCTGACTTTGTCATATGAAGGGCAGGAACTCTTAGCCCCACATCTAATTGCAGATCATTGCTAAATCTTAAGCTCTACATGAGCAAAGAAGGGCTGGGCAGGAACAAAGATCAGGACAGGGCAGATCACATTCGCCTTGAATTCATCATGTGGCCACTGGGCTGGGGGGACAGCACAAGGACTGCAAAGGACAAAGGGAATTCTGTGCCCCAATGCTCACCGTTTTTGAGATGTTTTGAGCAGCTCGAATCTTACGTAGCTTGATGTAGCCTGGATTCCTGCTGAGAGCTTCCCCAAGGTACAGAGGAACAAAAGTTAAGGAAAAACCTGTGAACAGAAGCTGTCTACCCTCGAGAAATTCTTTCTAAGCCATATTAAAAATTATCTTGGGACAGTAAAAAGAAATCTCAATCCCAGTAACATGGGCCTTTGAGCAGGCACATTTTACTTTCCCAAATCAAGAACATTATGGATTACGGTCCCACATAGCCAATAGATGTTGAACCTTACAGCAGGGAGTGAAGGCTCATGGCCTTCCATAGTCTGCCTTGTAACCTCAGACAAACCTCACTCCAGCCAACTGGAAAAGTGGGGGAATAAATAACAGTGACCTACTTGAAGCTACACCCAGTCACAGTCTACTGAGCATTAGCCCAGTGTGACAGACTCTCCAGACTGTCAAGCTCACAAACCACATCCCACAAAATCTCCTGAAGCAGGATATCATCTTGGCAGCTGTCGCTTCTCCCTCGGCCTGAACAATCTTCTGCTTCTGCTCCTGCTTGGCCTTCTCCACCAGGAACTGGGCACGCTGTGCCTCCTGCTGGGCTGCAGGGAGAAGGGACACACGCATTGGAACCACATTGTGCCTTCTGAATCATCAGAACCTGAGAGTTGAGGCCTGGGGGCTCTGTTTCCAAAAAACCAATGGCATTCTGGGACCATATCCACAAGTACAAAGGGTATCTGAGTGCACTTTATCTTTTCTTAAATAAAATCCACAGCACCCAGACCCTCCACATGTAATCCCCACAGTGAGTGACATGTTCCTAGTCTGAAGAGGAACCCTAGTCTTGGGAATTCAGCCCCTCTGATCATCTATCCTATTAGCTATGGCCCACAGCTTTCTGATAACACTTGTAAAATAAACTTGGGTCAGCTCTGTTACTAAGGAGGCTGAGATTTACAACTCCGTACCTGTACTAATACAAATGCAGTGACGAAACAGCCCAAATTCCCCTTCCTTGTTTAGTAATTCAGTGAAAAGGCAAAGGCACTGCAGACTTTTCAGGCACAAACAGAACTCACCCACTTGCTTAGCCTCCACAGCTGCTGTGTATTCACGACTGAAACTAAGTTCTGTGATAGCCACATCGTCCAGGATGAGGCTGAAATCCTTGGCTCTCTCTGTCAGTTCTCGCCTAATGAGCAGGGACACCTGAAACACAAATACAGCAAGAAGGGTAGTATCAAGCACAGCGTGTTCCTCCCTTCCTGTGCACTCCAGGAGTGAGGCACAACTGCCCTGTGCAATGTTGGGGCAGACACTGCCTAAGCCACGCTGCAAACCCTGAGCAAGGATACCACCTCTGAGTAACACTGTGTATCCATAGCTACATATCACATTTTCAAAACTGTATTACAGCTTATTTATAGTCACTACTATGCAATTAACATTGCAGAAATAAAAAACCTTGAAAGCATCTTTTGCTTTCACATCCTACCACATCTAGTTCCACAGTTCCCACATGTTTTGGCAAAGAGCATTTCCTTCTCCACCATGAATTGGTCACTGTTTTTGCAGGCTGTCTCCTCATAATTGTATTATGACACAGAAAAAACAGGACCATACAATTTTTTACTTTTTTACTTGTCTAGTGCAGCTACTCCACTTTTTTTAGCCACTTTGGATGGGTGTTGCTGCTAGATATTTTATTTCACATTTAAATTCCCAGCACCTTTTTCAGGTCCTGCATGAAATATTGACTTAAACAGAAACTATTGCTACAGTATCACATGCTTGGCCAGTCCAGCGTTTGCTTTTACTGCAGCTGTTTCTCAGCAGAACTCAAAAATGATGACACAAATCCTCACTGTCTGAACTGCAAGTGCTTAACTATGTAAAGGCACTTCATTTTCTTCTGATTATCAACCCCTTCAATACGTATCACTTTACAAAAACAAACAGTAGTAAGGATACATGCCAAGAAGGCAAATTCAATTCAGTTTGTTCAAAAATTTCAGAGGTCCTAGAATGATTCTTCTCTGGGATCACAGATGCTTGACAGCCTTTGCTTCAAATAAACCTGAACCCCTCAAAGATACTTTGCTGTCACATCCTTTCCACTCATTCTCTATACATGATGATTAAAAAATCCTTCCAGTCCACACCAAGTGGATGAGCACAAAACCCTGAAGTCCCTGCTAGGATCAGTTCTCACAACAAAACCTGGACACTTAGTTCCACTCCTCCTTTTTTTGACCTGGATCAGACACTAGTTAAGAGATGCTTTGCATTTCAGCTGACAACTTTTCCTCTTCAGCAATCTCCTGATCATGCAGAATCTCCTTTAAAGCCTTTGAAAAGAAGACCAGCACCTACTCTCTCCTTCAGCTGCTACAGGTGATGAGCACTCTCAGAATCCTTGGCAATCAAATTGCCAGACACAAACTTTCAGACACAGGTGTTTTTAAGCTAAATATTTCTATTGTTTTGGAACACCCTGCCAAAATGACCATTTAATCTTTTTCTAATCAGTGCCTGCAGCAGGGGTGCCAAGAGCACGGATCAAGGGACTTCATGGTGGTGCCCATCAATAGCACAAGAGGCAATGGGCAGAAACTGATGCTCAGGAAGTTCTGCCTGAATATGAAGGAAGAACTTCTTTACTATGCAGGTGACCATGTACTGGAGAAGGCTGCACAGAGAGGCAGCGGAGTCTCCCTCACTGGAAATATTCAGGAACCATTTGGATACGACCCAGTGCCACGAATGAAGCAGGATGACCCTGCTTGAGCAGGGAGGTTGGACCACATGACCCACTGTGGTCCCTTCCAACCTGACACATTCTGGGATTCCAAACATAAGTATTTGCTACCCTTTTGTAGCATCCATCACTGACAGGTTACTTCTTTGTTAACTGTTCCTTCATTTTTCAGATCCTTCAAAACAGTTTTATAGAATCATAGAATCACTTGGGTTGGAAGAGACCTCCGAGATCAAGTCCAACCCAAGTCCAAGTCCAATCTTGATACGGGCTGTGACAGCTGTTCTGAGATCCACGAAGAGCCAGGTAATTCTTTTGAAAGACCATTCTACAGGTAACTGTGGACTGTGATGTAAATCAGCTCTCTCTCCCCCTCCTCTACATTACGGTACAGTTTTGCAGTCTGTGTACCAAGGGATCCGGTTTTCTCCTCAGAAGCTGATGATACCGCCTGAATATTTGCACCTGAATCAAACTATGGGACACAGCATGACTGCAATGACTGGCGTATGCAGAGAACTGAAACGTTATTATGGGATTCTGGCCTGTATCAAAAATAGCGTGGCCAGCAGGACCAGGGCAGTGATCCTTCCCCTGTACTCTGCATTGGTGAGGCCACANTTGCAGAGAGAGTAATCAGGCATTGGAATGGGCTGCCCAGAGAGGTGGTGGATTCCCCATCCCTGGAGGTTTCTAACCTGAGATTGGACATGGTACTGAGTGCCATGATCTGGTAAAGGGACTGGAGTTGGCCCAAGGGTTGGACTTGATGATCTTGGAGGTCTTTTCCAACCCAATCCATTCTATGGTTCTATTATTTGGGTGCACCATCCACCAGTCTGACATATTCATCCTTTACCTACTACAACCCTCCCCACACCCACTTTGGCAGTTTCCCTGTGACCTGCATGCAGGGCTCACCTGGGCTCTCTGTGTGATGAGCTGGGAGGCATTGAACTTGGCCACGACGCTCTTGAGCACCTCGTTGACGATGGAGGGCAGGACCCTCTCCTCGTAGTCGAGCCCCAGGCGCTGGTACATGCTGGGCAGCTCGGCGGCGTTGGGGCGCGTCAGCACACGCAGGGAGATGTTCACCATCTGCAGGTCTGAGGGGAGAGATCAGGGTGCTACAGGGAAGCTGGAGGGGGCTCCTCATCAGGAACTGCAGGGACGGGACAAGGAGCAACTGGTACAAACTGAACGATAGGAAACTCAGTCTGGATGTTTGGGAGGAGTTCTTTATGTGAGGGTGATGAGACCCTGGCACAGGCTGCCCAGGGAGGTTGTGGATGCCCCAACCCTGGAAGCGCCCAAAGCCAGGCTGGATAAGGCCTTGAGAAACCTACTCTAGTGGAAGGTGTCCCTGACCATGGCAGGGGGACTAGGTGACTTTTAAGATCCATTCCTTGCCGCTATAAAGGATCCCAGCGCTGCGGCAGGAATCCTGTCCCCTCCCTCCCGCCTCGTGGTCTCTCTCTCTCACCTTTGGAGCCAGTGGGGGAGGAGATTTTCCGCGGGCGCGCTCGGATGTCGTAGATGATGGGATACTGGAACCAGGGGATCCTGCGGGAGGCGGAGGCGCGTTACGGGCGCGGCGCCGCCGGGCGGGGAGGGGACGGGGGGGGCCGTGCCCTACCTGAAGTGCAGCCCCTCGGCCAGGATGGTGTCCTGCTGCACGCCGCCGATGCGGTTGAAGAAGATAGCGCGCTGGCCGCCCTCCACTGCGGGGAGAGAGCGGGGGCTCGGTAAGCGCGGGCGGCGGGTGCGGGGGCACCACGGGGCGGGGTGGGCACTCACCGATGAACACGGACTCGCGCACGCCGTAGGCCAGCGCGCCGGCGCCCAGCAGCAGCTTGAGCGCNCGACGCCGCGGGGCCCGGCCGGCAGCCGCCCCGCCAGGTCCTTCAGGTTCTGTGCCATGGCCGCGCCGCCGGGAAGGACACCGGAAGGAGCTGCCGCCGCGGCGCTCCGGCGGGAAACCGTGGCGCCGGGAGCACCGCCCCGGCCACCTCCCACCCCTCCCCGCCTTCCGGCGCGGCGGGCACAGCACTCCGGAAGCGGGTCCGGCCGGAGCCAGATAGAGGGCGCGCCCCGTGTACCATCTTGGGTGTCGCGGCGGGT
>VWZD01002123.1:104093-123703 GCA_013396695.1 Sakesphorus luctuosus
GGGGTCAGGGCGGGGCTGGCGAGGCCGCGTGACAAAATGGCGGCGCCCAGGCGGCCACGTGGGCACGCGGAGGGGGATGAGGAGGATGAAGGTCTCCTGATGGAGCCGAAGCGGCTCCGCGGTCAGCGGCGGCTCTTGGTGGTGCTGGAGGGGGCGAGTCTGGAGACTGTGAAGGTGCGCTCGGTGAGGGGCTCCGATCACGCCGCGGGCGCCCTTGTCGTTTCCCACTCAACCTGCCCGTGGTTTGCCCGTAGGTGGGGAAGACGTTCGAGCTGCTCAACTGCGACAAGCACAAGGCGCTGCTGCTGCGGACCGGCCGGGACCCCGGGGAGGTGCGGCCCGACATCACCCACCAGGTACTCGCGGGGCCCGGCAGTGCCTGGGCCGGCCGGCGGGGCGGCCCCCCAGCGGGCTGGGGACACCCCCTCGAGGCTGCGGCTCCGCCTGTGCTGCCCTGCAGGCTGTGTCTCTTTAACGAGGGGGCTGTGCAGCAGTGGGGACAAACAAGAAGGGGGATTCAATCCGTGAAACAACAGCTAGCGCGTAAGTGATGTCCATGTGTTAGGAAAACAAGGTTAGGGCTTGACGTGATCACAGACCTGGTGGAGGAAGTTAACATAGCGCGGGGAGAATAATGTACCACTGAATGGGCGGGATTTAGGGACAACAAAGACATTTGACAGGTCTCCCGAGATAAGGAAGAAACTAATAAAACCAACTCAGTAACTGTGCTGAAATCAGCTCCAAGTAGATAGAAGGTAATTCTGGCAGAGGGATCTGTGACCACAGACCACCGATCCAAAAGAAGAGAAACTAAGCATGGTGGCTAATTAGCATGAGAAGTGAGAGAATCATTAACCAATAGAAACCACAATATTAATTAATAAGAGGACTATGTAGCTTGTAGCCCGTGAACACTCATTCCTTTGCTAAAAAGTGTAAACAGGTAAAAGTTTTGATAACTGGCACGCATCAGGTGGAGCGATCCCCCATGTACCTCAGTGCTGCACATAATGTCTGTATTCTAACCTAATAAATGGGTTGGACAGTTTATTTCCTTGTTTTTGGTGACACCTGTGCCCTTGGAACCCAGGGGGCAAGTCTGGCCTCCTGTGATATGCTTATGACTTTTAGGTTTAATTGCTGTTTGGGTCTGGGCTTGCTGTCTCAGCATGACAGTAGAACTCCTTTAGTCAGATGAACTTGCAGGCTCAGCATCAGTGCTGTCTGTAGTCGTGGAGGTGAAGCCTCAATTTACCCAAAAATCCTCTCTCCTGTGCCTTTCTGTTTCCACTTCTGTGTGCTTTTCAATTTCAGAGTCTCCTGATGCTCATGGACAGCCCCCTGAATCGGGCAGGTCTCCTGCAGGTTTATATCCATACCCAGAAGAATGTTCTAATTGAAGTCAATCCCCAAACCAGAATCCCAAGAACTTTTGATCGGTTCTGCGGTCTTATGGGTAAGTGATTCAAACTTCATAGTGGCCACACAATGCTGCAGAGGAATGAAGCCATCCTTCCTTCTGTGATGTTCCAGCTGTGTGTTCCGCAGCATGGTGGTGAGTGCCTGCAGGAGATTGTGCTACCAGCAAAATAACTTGCTGGTCAGTATTTCTTTGGACTGCTTCAGACAGTGCTGGGAAGTCTAAAGATGGACTATTTGCTCTGATCACCAGGCAGAGCATGGGATTCCTCCAGCAAAAGAGGAGACAGCTTAAGTAATTCTTCTCTCGTTTTCTCTTGTCAGTTCAGCTGCTGCATAAGCTCAGTGTTCGAGCAGCTGATGGACCCCAGAAGCTGCTGAAGGTAAACAGACTTTAATTGTTCATAGCTAATGTTGCACCATTCTAACTCTACATCCTACAGTGATGTAGGATGGATTTTTGGGGGTGTTTTTTGCTTCGTGTCTTGGTTGCAGAGAGAGGGCTGAGCTTAGAGCTGTGTGGGCATGGTCACTATTCCCTATCACCCATGTCATTGCTTGGGGACTTGGTTTCATGGGGGCTTCCCCACATCCCACTGGGCTGGCACCTGCTGTGGGAGCTACTGCAGCAAAGGAACCCCCCACACAGCTGTCCTTGGAGCGGAGGGATATTCTTCCTTGTGCGGGCCTGGCTGCCATGCCTGGGCACTGATGCTCTCAGGTACAGCTGTTTGAAATGGCAGAGGCAGAAATGAACAGATTCTGTGGTCACAGAGGGAAACACTGGATAAACTGCAGGGACAAAGGTCTTATCACTATGTTGGCTTCCTTGGATGACAAATTACCTTTGTTGCTGGAAAGGCCAGAGAAGCAGCAGCCTGAGGAATGTGAACGCTTTGCCCCAGCCAGCGCATCTGCCTGAGGAAACGGGTCAGCAGGCAAGGACAAACAAGGGGTGGCTGTGCCTGACCTTCCTCGCACAGGGCTCTCTCAAACTTGGCTTGAAAGGTATGCCAGAACAAGGAGCTGCTGCAGGAGATGCAGAGATGGGGAAACACAATGTGTACCTCAAAGGCAGGGGCAGGAGCTCACTGTGCTGCTCATCAGACAGAAACAAGATTCCCAGATGTAAAGAAGGAATATATTGAAGAATGAATCATCATCAAGAACTGCTATGACTTAAATGTACTTTGTAAATTTCTTCTGGAAAATCCAGATTACTTAAAGAAGGGAGAGTGGTTTTAAATCCCAGCAGCAGGCTGCTTGGCAGCCAAGATGAGACAAAGCTGCCCAAAGTGGACTACTTTTTACTTTTCCAAACTCATGTCCCCTGGTTTCCATCTCGTCAAGTTCCAGGTGCACCTGTTCCTGGCAAAGGGGGATCAAGGACCCACTGGTGTGGTTAGCCCTGAGGACCTGCCATGCCCAGTGGCCCATGAGGAGGGGGAGGAGGTGGTGCAGATACTGACTGTGCCACAGAGAGGATGGAAGAGTTTGTGTACAAGGTTGGGAAGGGCACTGGTGTGTAATCCTGTACATGCTGCCTACATGGCTCAAGCATAAAAATTACCTCCTGCACGGACACAGGCCCACTATGCCCTCGTTCTGCACCTGCTTCAAGAGCATCTGGATACACACTGAGATTGGCAACATTTGGACACACACGCTGGGGTTTATTCTGTTCCTCTGCCTGGGGATCCTGACCATGCTGTGGCCCAACATGCACTTCACAGCGCCTCTCCAGGTGGTGATACTCAGGATACTCTTCCCGAGAGCAGTACTGTGCCTCAGCCTCCCCTGGATTTTCCACACTGTCTAGTCTCTTGGAGAAGGTCTTGCAGACTTTTTTGAAGTTGGATTATTCAGGAATTGCACTGCTGATCAGGGGGAGCTTAATCCCACTGCTCCACTACTTGTTCTACTCCTCACAAACAAGACTCACCTACCCTCCATCATCTGTGTCTTGGGTATCATCGTGGCCTCAAGCAAAGGCAGATCCCTCTGCGGGACTGATTTTGCTCAAGGACCTGGGTGCATCTGGGGGTAATGCAGAGATGGGGAAACACAATGTGTGCCTCAAGGGGATTTGATTTTAGGGTGAGAACACTCTGTATTGTTAAATTGTATATGTAATATTGATTACTGAATGACACTGTCATATGTTATGTCATAACTACTGTGGACAATGAGGATGGACTGTTCCATTCACACCAGCTGTGAGCTCCTCGTTGCAGTTTGCAACCAGCTGACAACAGCTGTTTGGTTGGGGTTTTTTTAACAAACAACAGACTATGTGGTCTTATCTCTACACCCCTATTAACTTTCTGCTTTCTGCAGGTGATTAAAAACCCAGTCAGTGACCATCTCCCTGTGGGCTGTATGAAGATTGGTACCTCTTTTGCAGCGTCAAAGGTGTCAAATCCGCGTGACCTGGTTCCTGCAGCAGAGCCAGTTGTCATCGTAGTGGGAGCTTTTGCCCATGGTTCGGTAAGTGTGTTGTAAAGTAAAGTTGTAAAGATCTTTATCAGCATAGATTTCAGTCTCACAGAGGTTTTATGTGCCCTTTTTTTTGGCTTGGTTTCCCCCTGCCCAGCCCCGTTTTAATTCTAGACAAGCTTGTCATAAAAAGGCCCAATACTGCAACACTTGGGACTGTTCTCCCTCCCATGAGAGGGCATTAATGAGGGCTAGCAGTTGTACTGCTGGAGAACCACTGTGCCTCTCCAACTAATACAATCACAGACTTGTTAAGGTTGGAAGGGACCTCTGGAGATCATCTAGACCACCCACCCCGTGCCAAGGCAGGATCACCTAGAGCAGGTTACATAGGAACATGTCCAGGTGGCGTTTTGAATGTCTCCAGAGAGGGAGATTCCATGACTTCCCTGGGCAGCCTGTTCCAGTGCTCTGCCACTCTCAATGTAAAGAAGTTCTTTCTCGTAGTGAGGTGAAACTTCTTGTGTCTTAGTTTATGGCCACTGTTCCTTTTCTGTTGCTGGGCACCACTGAGAAGAGTCTGGCACCATCCCCTTGGCTACTGCCTTATTTATGTGCATTAATGAGATCCCCTCTGAGTCTCCTCTAGACTAAGCAGGCCCAGCTCCTGCATTCTCTCCTCATAAGAGAGATGCTCCAGACCCCGCATCTTTGTGGCCCTCCACTGGACCCTCTCCAGTAGCTCCTTGTCTTTCTTGTACTAATGGAGATAGATGGGGCTCAGTGAAAACTTGCAGCTTGATTGGTTTGTTTTTTTCTATCTTTTTTTATCCCTCTTTTCTCCCAGGTCAATGTTGACTATACAGAAAAGATGGTCTCCATCAGCAACTATCCCCTCTCTGCTGCCCTGACATGTGCTAAAATTACTACTGCCTTTGAGGAAGTCTGGGGAGTAGTATGAACTGCTGCTACTGCTGCCATGGTGGACTTCTGTACAGTGACTGCACATTCTGGAAAGGCTCTTTTACTTGGGTCTGGACCTGGTGAAACTTTCTGCTCTTGGAAAGTAAAAGGCTTCAACTTTGTCCTTGTAGCTTCTGCAGCACTGAGACTTCAAATGGACTGCCCCACTGACCCTTTTTTCTCCTATTAAATGTATCTTTTGACTAAAAAGTGCTTGTGAATTTTACTTTCTCATGTTTCATACGTGGGCAGGCTGGATCCCTTTATAGCAGGGACTTGGCCCAAATTTGTCATGGAACTGAAATTCTGAGCTGTGCCCTGCTCACCCTGCTGTCACTCAGTCCTGTAGAATCACCTTGCTCGGTGGCATGTGACAGTTCACACTCCCACACTGAGGCACCCAAGAGGAAAGGAGCTGAAGCCGATGTGAAAAAGACCAGGAGCAATTTTTATCTTAGATGACAAACGTAGAAAAGTCAGAAGGTGGCTCCAATCCAACGCAGCACCTGCCGTGAGTGTGGTACAATCATCTGGTATCAGCGGAGAGACACGCGTGCTGGCTGCAGGGTGGCAGAGATAAGGCAACAGACAGAAGGTGGAGGGTCTCAAGGACGCTTACTCGGATCCCCTCCTTTTGGGTCTCTGACCCTGTGCTTTCTCTTTTCCCCCTCCTTGCATTGAAAAAAAGTCATACTTCAACAGAGCAAACTTGGCAGGTGATGCTTTGCTTCCGGAGTGTTAAATCAACTCCTACGAATGCACAGGTGGTACAATCTGAAAAAAGAGAGAGGTGCTGTATTTGTTTTGGTCAATTTAATGTTTGCCTTTCACCTTGGGCTGTACCATTGCTGCCCCACTTCACCTCCTAGTCCAAGCATGGAACTCTTACCTACCTAGTACAGCCTTACCTTTTGGCTGTTATTCTGCTCTTTTTAGCTTTTCTTTTCGTGGCACAATTAATCTGCGAATGTAAGGCAACACCAACAGTAAGGTGAAGAACAACACGTGGCCAAAGAAATAAATAGACCTGTACACCTGTAAAGAGAAAGGCAGGGTTGAGGTTCAGCCAGCAGTTTTGAGCCAAGAACACATGAGAGGGGATGGCGGGAAAAGGGTTACCACATGGGTCATCTTTTTGTGGCTACTAAATACCTTCATCCATTTGTCCCAGGTGAAAAGGCAAAATGGCACCAGAGAGTAACCCATAAACATCCAGTGATTGGTCTGCTGCAGCACATAGAAGATGGGCCGCAAGAGAGTGATGGAGGCCAAAGTGCTCAGGGCAGGACTGTCCCGAACAAGGTTTATGACCTAATTTAGTGAAAAAACCAGAATCCTCATCAGTTGGATGTCCTGTGGCTGTATATGCAGGCTTTGGGAACAAAGTTCTCTATCCAGCTGTATAAAATGAATTTTTAGTAAGCAGCTAGTCTAAAGAAGTAGCTAAATACCCCATCTGGCCAAAGTTTTAATTAAGAAAATAAATTTTAATAATATTACTCTCTTAGTACTGGGAGATTAGCAGAGGCATTCAGCTTGTGTGCTTGTCCTCCAATCTTTTCCAACTGCCAAGCACTTCAGCTGCCCTCTGCTCATACGCCAAGTTCTCCACTTTTCTGCCTGTCAGCTTCTGCAATATATTTATGGTTTGCCCACGCAGAAGCCAGCAACCTTCTGAACTCTTGAGAACAAAACCCTCTCATGTTTGAAAATCAATTCCAAAGCAAGCAGCTATTTTTCATATTTAATCCAAATAAAGCCTTCAGCGTGGCAGTTTCCAGACTCAGGGGGAAAGTCTGATGCAGGCCACCCCACTCTGGTAAGTCAGGCAAAGCACACCTGTCTTTCAACGATGACGATCAGCAACTCCATTTGAAAGCACACCAGGTATCCAGAGTGCAGCCCGTGCCAAATGGCCAGGAAGAACAGGGCCAGTGCCTGTGACAGCAGTTTGTTACCCAGGAACTTCAGACGCTTGAAGATGTATCTGGAGCAGAAAAGAAACAGCTTACTGTCTGTACCCCTGTGTGTGTCAGAGATGCAGGGCCCAGGGGACCATATGCCTTTGCATGGCCTGTGGTGACAGGGAACAGCAAGCCCAGAGCAAAATGTACATCAGAACAGTCTTAAAGAAATCCCGGCTACAATGAAGGGGTTCATTACATACAATTTAGTTGTGTCTCCCAGCAAGTGCTGAACCAAAACCCGCCTGAGTTTGGCGCAGGACCATCAAGAGCCATGATGCAGGACCAGCTGTGAGAGCAGTTCTATGCTTGGCTGAGCAGGCAGGCGGACTCAAGGGCTTGCTGTAGTCCTGATCTAGTCTCTGCTGCCATCAACTGCTTCCCTTTATTAATAAACTCCCCCTCTAGGTGAGTTGAAAGATCTGTCTAACCCAGTAACCCAATAACCTGTTTCTAATTGCACAGCAGCACAGAAGAAAGTGCAAGAACTGGGAACTGGCAGATTCTTCCTCTAATGCTCCTGCTCAGCTGAGGATCTTGGTTTTGTCAACACAGGTGTCACCAGCACATTACAGAAGGGAAATTTTGTCCTGCTCACCGGGCTACCCAAGCGTTGGTGTTGATGTTGAAAGAAGCAATGGTCCCTGTGAACAAAGGTGTTGTCTCATACAGCCAGACCTTCATGTTGGCACAGGCATTCCACAAAGGCTTTCCATTCTGGTCCTTCCCATTGTAACCCAGACCAACAAGGATACAGACACCTTCCTAAAAAAAATACATACGAAAGATAAGAGAAAAATATTGCCCTTTTTTTGTTGGAAAGACAGAACTGAGAAAGCTCTCATTCTCACTGTGTTGAGTGGAGAGCAGAGCACCACTGCAGATGGAACAAATGGATTAAAACCTGCCTGCTCTTTAGTTAGCTAATCTTTGCTAACTTAGAGCAAGCTAAATTGACCTGTACTGATCTCCAGATATTTATTTCTTCAGTTTAGTTCTAAGTCCAAGAGCATACTAAGTAGCTGCAAGGATGTGACCTTTATTCATTTGTCTTTGGCCTCTGGAACAACATTTACACTCACCGTGACAAGCCAGCAAGTTACGTATTTGTAGAGTATAATTTTGCCCCAGATCAATATGTAACCACAACGGAACCAGAAAGGCTTCTCCTGCAGAGAAAAGAGTAAAACAGAATAAACCCCAGAGTTGAGTGGCCATAATGAGACAAGGTAGATGACATCTCATCCCTGTCTTTTGTTTTAATCTGATGTGTGTGTTCAGACCGATGTATGGATGAGGCTGCCAGGCTTATGCACACTTACGCATCATTCTACCTCCTTTGGTTATATTTGGCTGGACTTAAATAGTACAGTTTAGGAAGACTCTGGGATTAGCATGATCATTGTGGAACTTACACTCTCATTCACACTGACACAGAAATGCTGATAATCTGCAGGTAGGAATTATTAGTTAGGAGTTTTCTAAGCACCTCAAAGATTCTGGTGAGCCTTCCAAGTTACTCTAGCGAAGATCTTTGCATGTAATGTTTCCTAGGAAGGTCATTAAAGGGTCATAAAATACGTATGTTACATTTCCAAAAACAACAGTAGCATCTAAGATTATCTATTTGTGAAAGTTTTCAGTTGATTCAGTTCCCCTTAACTTTTTCCTGCTCTGCATCAAATGGAATCAACTGGACAGGCAGTAAAGCCAAATCGGTTGTGGAAAAGCTTACCACTAGTTGCTGAATATTTTTAAATTGAGGCAAAGCTAAGAAAAAAATTAAAGTTCCACTCTTGTAGACTCAGTGCCCACACCCCACAGGGCCAAGTGAATACATACCATATAATCATTTGAGATGAGGTATTCATCAAAGACGTACAGGCTTGACAAGGTGTAGGTTACTAGAAACACGAGACCCAAACTCAGGCGTTTGAGAGCAGGCACAAAACTGAGAAAGAAAAATACAAAGGTCAAAGAAATGCCTTGGAGAGACCATCAAATTCATAATTTTAAAAACAGAGGTGAAGAAGAGGAGGTAAAGGAGACAGTGGTAGGGAGTTAGCACATTCCACTGCAGCAGCTGCCTCCATTTGGAAGCGGCTATGCAAACATTATCAGGTTGGAACCAAGTCTGTACTTAAGATGTCAAATCATTGTTGACATTCATGCCCTGGAACAATGCTGGGACATTAAGCAGAAAGTTACAAGGAACTTTTGAAAGACTGCCTTGTCTTATAAATCATTTTTGCTCATAGTACTTCCGAGTCCAGGCAAGAAGGCAGTTTGCTGCAGGGAACATGTGGATGATTCAGTGGAGGATTCAGCATTCTAGGATCTGAGGAAGGTGAGAAGCTAAGGTGCTTTGTATTACCTATTAGGTCTCTGGCCTGGGACGTCAGTCATCTCACCCTTTGCCAGTTTCTGATAGTCTGTCATGGAGAACTGAGGCCCAACCATGAAGGCACCATAGAAATAGGAGAATCCTGAGACCTCCAGCAAGGTAGGAACTCCCCGGACAGCAAATCGCCGCTGCTCAGGGGTCAGGAACTCCTGTACCAAAGGGAGTGGCATTAACATCATCCCAGGGGATTCATACTAGCTCTGGATGTTATGTTCCCAGCCTGCTTGCTTATTGGTCTCAGTTCTTGTTCTCTGTGTATTTTACACTTAGTATTTCACCTAATTTCCTCTCCCCAGCCCTCTCTCTCTCCCCACTCAGTCTAAACAACAACAAGATCCAATGGTTGAGATGAGTTGCACAGATCTCTATTCCCAAATAAACTCAAAACATGGAAGGGATCTGCTGACATGCATCCCTGTCAGCACAGCAGGCATAGTAAAAGCACTGTATATGACCTGTTCCAGCCGCTGACTGCAGTTGCATGTACTCTCTCAAGGCCTTATCGTGCTACAATTCCTACTTCTTGACGCAAGAATTCATTGTCTTAAAATACTGGAAAGTTCAGCTTAGGAAATTTCAGCTCGACCTTTTTTCTTGCAGTCAGCAGTAACTCCATGGATGCTAAAGACTGTGTCAAGCCTCAAAGAGGAGACGGGGAATGCAGACATCTGAAGTAGGATTAAGAGACTGTAGGAAGTGCAGTGCCCTCTCCCACAAGGTGTGCTGTGCAACTTCTGTCACTGTTTCCTCTGCTCTAAAACGAGGGTCCTAACAAATGGTAAAGGGTGACCCTTCGCAAGGGTATGCTAAGACCAACCAAAGGAAAGGAAGATGGGAACTGAGATCCAGATGGTCTGCAAGTTAAAGGTGCACTACCCACAAGACACAGCATCAGGGACTGGGAATCTAAAGCCACAGATTGGGTGGAAGGAGATGGTGGGGAATTTGGAAAGGGGCAGAGTAATACACTGACATGATTGAAACAACTTTTGTCCATCTCTAATCTCTACTGTCTCTGTTCCAAATTAGTTCTTTCCACTCCAGAACTCTGTACCCTCAGACACTCCCAGAGGCTCTCCTATCAGCTATGGCTTTTACCAAACAATACAGCTTGCTAACTCACATCCTCTGAACTTGATTTTCTGACCTCTAGCTCACTGGAACAGCATGGAATGATGGAGAAATGGTGTCTTACTCACCGGATCTTTTCCTCCATCATAGTAATCGATGGCCAGACCTAGAGGTGAGAAAGAGTTATTTGAATGCCTGGGACGGGCTGAACAAGCAAGTCCTCTCTTCCCTGAAGCACAGCTTGCAGAGCACAAGAGATAGAAGAGAGGTGTCACTCACCAATTAACTTAAGTGTCAAGACACAATGTGGCATTGTCCACTTGATGTCATAATGCTCTGTGGCTGTGAAGTAATATCCAGCCATAAGGTATGTCTGAAAGAAACCATTGTTTGGGTTATTTAAACTAATTCCTCCAGCTGGTTTTGATCTGCCTCCACTTTTCCACCCACAGTTGCTACTGGGAAGTGCAAAACTGAACAGAGGGCTCCTTTCTACAAACTGATGGAGTAAGAAAGAGAGTGTTACCATCTGAAAGAGGAACGTGGTGAAGACGGCAGTGATTGTGCGACCCATTAGTCTCAGTATGAGGAACTGGATTAGGACACATATCAGGGAATGAAAAAACTGCATCCCTGTGGGACAGAAAAACAGAGAGATGTAAGAAGTAGAAATGACATTTACAGGTCCTCCCAAACTACAGCATGCCCTGGGCCAGGCAGCTCTCTCTTCCCAAACTCATCTTACCAAAATTGAAGTAAGCAATTGAGAGTCCTGTGAACACATTGTAGAGATGAATGAGGTAGGCCTCCTTCTGGAAGAGGAAATAGCGCTGGAACAAGGCAAAAGGATATCCTGAGGAGAGAAGAAAGAAAAAAAGAGTTGTAAATAAATTTAGACAAGTATTGGTAATGATCCAGACTATAACATTATTGAACGTGTTACTAGGAACATGTACTTTACATGGATACATTATCAACAAAGGTCATGGTGTTAATTCCTGATACTGTATTTCCATCTTGGGAGACAGATGCCAGATGAATTACTCCGTATGGAAGAAAATACTTTAACAGGAACAAAATCATATCAAAATTGACATTGAAGTGCAAGAAATTACAGGATTACAGTTTCTGGCCTCATTCAATATATGAGATGAATAATGCCTAAATACATGAATCAGACTTTAGCCTCTGATTCATTTGCAAATTCTGTGACAAAAACACTGAACAAAGGAAGAAGCTAGATTTAAAAAAAAAAGAGAGGAAGTTTATGGTTAGTATCATTACAATATGCTGAAAAAAATCAATCCTGTGCCCAACTCAATGAGTACTTTCAGCTTTAATTTCAGAGTTCCTCAAGTGACCTCCAGTAGGATACTATTGCTTTTCTAACTCCGCAACTTCAGATTAGCACCTGATTTGTGAACTACTGAGCACACAGAGCTATAACCAAAATCCACTGGTACTACCTATGTATTGCTTTTGGAAAGCAAAGTCAGTCAGAAACACATCATAGAATCATAAAATCGATTGGGTTGGGAAAGACCTCAGAGATCATCAAGTCCAACCTTTGGTCCAACTCCAGTCCATTTACTAGATCATGGCACTCAGTGCCATCATATGGAGCAGCTAAGATAAGTGGAGTTTTTTCCTTGCATTTTCTGTGTGTCAACTCCTAATCTCAGTTAGGAATGCCTCCAGATTATTCACGTGTGGCTCAAGTGTGAAGCAAACATTTGTAAAGCACTCTGGTAGTACAGTGAGAAGTGTCATACAGAACACCATGAGTCAACTAAATTCTGTTGTCTAGGTGAGTTCACATAGCATGCAATAAGCATTGCCACATATTAGACAATAAATATGCTATGTTTTAATGCATAGTGACACAGGAAGCATTGCCCATCTCATGGGTACATGAAGCCCACTCATGCAATTAGTGTTTCTAAAAGCATGTGCACAAGGAGCTGAATTGGAATAGCCGAAGCCACTTTAATTCTAGCATTTTATTGCTTTACTTTGCAAGATTGTGTTCTTTTATGCTGCTTAAAAATAAACAAAAGGAAAAGGAAATTCATCACATACCACAACACTGCTATCCATGCTACTTATTATTCTAGCTGAAACCTGTAGCAGTGGTCAGATCTCTCCTACCTCCACTAATGGAGTACTAGGAGCAGGAGGTAGTCATGTTTCATATGGAGCAGTAATAAAAGGTGATGAAATGTACATTTGGCTGAGAAGTCTATGATGGATGAAAGGTTTCCAGTAAGTGAGGCCAGATCCAGTCACTATGAGAAACTCTGTCACGTTATGTAAAATACACGTCTGGCAGCCTGGCAGTGGAGCCATTTTAAGGTCCTCTGCAACCCCACAAATCCCTTGGGAAGGAGCCCCAGAGTTTGTGACTTTTGGGCTCCCTTCCATGTCCTGGATGGCAGCACATTCTACTGAGTCCAGATGTGTACCTGCTGCTTCTTGAAACTGAGCTGCTCCTCCCCATTTCCTCTGCCTCTTGCCACCCCTGTTTTGGTGTTCCCTGTCTCCTTGTTGCTGTTCCTTCCTCCCTTTGTGTCCCACACCGGTTTCCATGCCACAGGCTGCTTTCTTGGGCTGAGCAGCCGGCCAGCCCCACATACCATGGCCTTCTGCTCTCAGAGCCTGGCAACCTCCCTCCTGCACACCCAGCCTGCTCTTCCCTTTGGTAACAGTGGCTCCAAATTTCCCTACGAAATGGCTTACCCAAACCATCCCTCTCCCTTCCTGCTCCCCCACGCTTTTTACGCAGCATTCATTTCGTTCACTGACGTGGACTTTCTGTCCCATTTCCCCCCATTGCTGCCCTGAACACCAGCTGAGGGGGAAAGAGTGAATTGGCAAAGGGAGTTCATCACACAGGCTCGCTGGGGATACAGGAGTAACTCAAAGAATTAGAGCAATTCACATGATTTAAAAAAAAAAAAAAAAGTTGTATTTGCTACCGGCCTTTTACTCAGGAACATACAGACTGCAGTTCCTTGTTCACGTGCCAATTTTCCTGCTGAAGTTTAATAAACACAGGAACAACTGGCTTTGAGAAATGGAAAGTGGTAAAAAATTATAAAGTGTTACTATCAGATTAGATCAAAGGTTTACTGTGGAAAAATATTTCCCCCTTTTGAACAAGGGGGAGAAAAATAAGATCATAAATACAGGCAAAGCACAGTTTATTGCTGATCATTGACATAGATGGTATAAACCCCACATTTTCAAAGGTGTCCCACTCTCTCAAAAGTCAGTAATATCTTACAAAAACAGTCCATTTTCATGAGATTTTTTCTCTAGACATTTCTGTAGACAGAACTGAAGTTTAACTGAATACTAGAATGTACTACAGATTTCTAAAAGCCAGAAGTTTTATCACTTTTCTCCCATCCCCATCTACAGTTCCTACTCTCTGAGAGACCTGTCTCACTTGTCAGGAGATCACATCATGATTTGGGTAATGATGCTCTGAATGAAGCAGAGCCCTTGCAAATAGAGAGCTACCAATATGCATGGCATGTATGTTTTTGGAAAGCCACAAACTTAAATCCTGGTCTTGCTTGCACTACATGGGTACTGTTCCAGTTCAAAAGTCATAACATTACCCTAAATTCTTCTGATATCCAGAGTAACGTGTTAGTACTCTGGACTGCAATTTACCTTCAGTTCTGCTGCATGAGATAATTTTCTCAGCCAGTTCTACGCCGCAAATATAAACTTTAACCCCCAAATGGCAGTGGATATTGAGTATCAATGGTCATTCTGCTGTGGCCTGTGCCCTTTAGAACACTCATAAACTATATAATAAATAACAAGCAATTTCTACTGATAACAACAGCAGTACTCCTGCCTCACTACCATGTTCCTGAAGCACAGCAGTTTTTTGAGCTATCTCTGCCTTCTGGCAAGTTGGCTGTCACCTTTGGATACGTCAGCAGCAGGACGTGGTGCTGCTTTGCTTCTGCCATTCAGAGCAACAGGACAAGAGTCCCTGCACCTTCTTGCCAAGAGATCCTGCACAGCAGCTCCCACTCTGCCAAACTCTTCTTTCACTGCTCCTTTAGGCAGAGTGGGCTGTATTACTCCTGAAGAAAACAGAAGGGAACCTCTGATCCCAAGTAATTCTTCCCTACACACCATGGAGCTGAAAAACACTCTGCACACTGAGTTGGGTTTTGCCTTTAGACAGACTTTCTATAGAAGGGAATAAGCAATTGGTACAAAAGTGGCAAAATAGACATGAATGCTGCTAATGATAAATTCCTGCTTTTTATTTTTCAAACTTCACAGAACAAGAGGATGATCTCTGGTTAAGAGGATCCCAGTGCTGAAAGGAAAGGACAAGCTCAGCTTTTTGGCCACAGACATTTAGGAGAGTAATGGGCCACTGCACAACACCCAGGCTGTCCAGAGCTACAAGGATTTAACTAAGCAAAAGCAGTAAATGATCAAGAAGGTGGATTAGGCAGGATGGAAGTTCTACTAATTCCAAACAAAAATAGTGCCATCTTCTTGAATGTGTGACACCTGTCTTTTTCTGAAGATAAAGCTGCAAATAACACCAGAAATATTCTTTGCCTCTCTCCTTCCTTTATTTCCCCTTTTATATGCATTAGCTCTGTTTCACCTTCAAGACAGCAGATCTGACTATTTTTCCCTTCTCCCTTTTGCTTATCAGTTAACTTCTCCTTTGTTACCATCTAGCTGGTCAATTGTCTCCATTTTTTGGTAAAGATGCTAAAACCAAAAGGGAGGGAACAACAGGGAAAAAATGTGTTAAAATATCAGCATTACCTAATATTTGACTTCAAAGGTATTCTCTTTTTCTGTCTCTAATACTGCAAAAGTGCCACACCTTGTTTAACACTGGGTGCATAAACATGAGTATTTTAATTCAGCTCAGGACTGTACTTTCCAAGTCCACCTATGGTGCTTTAATTTGTGTAGCAGAACTATCACAAAGCATATGAACAGGGCTCTCTTCAGCAAAAACTAAACTGAAAGTACATTCCAATGGGTGCAAGTCCGTATGACTGGAATGAAGCAAACTGAAAGTAAATGCTCAAAACCCATCGACAAGTCTGCTCTATAGATCTGCTCCTACTGTACCACTTTATTTGCCCATGTAGATACAGGCAGTGCATCGCATTAAACACCCCCCTCCCTTTATTTTTTTATTATTTAATGAAAAAGGTGTATTTTAAGTGAGGGGTTTAAACAAGGCAACACGAGTGCTCTGTGACAGGGCTGGTTTTAGTCCCTGTGATAGGACAGTGCTGCCCCTTACAACTTCTCCCATCTCTTATCCATCAAAACCAGTTTGCCTTCCCTGAAGTAAGGTTCTTGTGTATCTGACCAGCTGGGGACTTGATGTGGGGTATGTCTGCAGCTTTGAGTCACCACAGGGAAAATTTCACTGAGCCTAAAAATCTTCCGGATGCAGAAAGTAGGAAGAAGCAAAGGATGTACAAAAATTCATGAGAGGTAGAAGAGATGACTTGTAAGCAAAGCAGTAGGTTTCTGGCACCTATTGAGTAGGAATGTGTTCATTTCTGCAGGTCCCTGCTACATCTATGGATGAGGGAACACTTTCCCAGTGCTTTTCCTGGCAGGTCTGAACAAATCAGCAGGGTCAGTTCTGGCTCAGGGCTGTAAACAGCATGTTGGCCACCCTCCACATTGTGCAGCAGGACATGCCAGGTAGCTTGCAAGCTGCTGTGTAATACTATGGTCAGAAAAATAGCTGTAATTCTTTGGGATCATACAGCCATGCAAGAAATGAGATCAGCATAAAGTCTTAAAACACACAGCGCCACACGGCCCCCCGTATCCTGGCTTATGCTTTGAGCAGTGACAACAGCAAAGAAATCTGTCCCCACTCATGTGAGGACAGGAGCAGCAGCACAGAAACGCTGCTCTCTCCTTCACACTGCCAGAGGGGCTTCCTCCCTTTCTCCTCCAAGGGGCTAGGGCAGCATTGGTTCAGATCTCTTATTCCAGCAACTGGAAAGTAACTCTGTAGGGATGGAGCTGAGACCACTGGTGTCTTTGCTGCTGATATAAACACAGAGTTACTCCTGTGGGAACACTGCACCCTGGACCTACTGAAGAATGCAAGGCAGAGGACACTTTCATATCACTGACAGACATTACTGTACAGACACATCACACTTTTTTTAGTGGCAGGGTCCAGAACTCTGTTTCAGGTATTACCGCTGTTGATAATGCTACCAAGTTGCACTAATTTCTTCAAAGATGCAAAATTTTTACACATGGGAAGACTGCACTACGTTTTTAATCCTGTAAAATCTCATTAAAGAACTCCATTCTAGCTGTGTTCTTTGCTTCAAAATTGCAGCATGTATAAATGTGTCCCTGATTTAAATACAAAGCTGTGACTAAAATCCCCATAATTTGCTCAGCAATGTGCTGTTACTTGTTCACTGAAACAACGTGGTGTCTTTAGGAGTATTCCAATTTTAGTTCTTGGATGCTCTTTCTTCCTCCTTTCTCATTCTCTGGTTCTCCTCTGTATTTAATTTTTTCAGTTGTGACAGAATGCAAACCCTTTTGGTTATTTCAGATCATGGCTCACTGAACACTCTTCTGAATAAGAAAGTCCATTCTGACTTTTTTCAACAATAATTCAGCTTTCTCCAGAAACTAATGTTAAGAGGTTGCAAAATCCCTTGTGATTCTTCCTCTTTTTCAGAAGACTATTTTTACCAGTTTTTGGTGATCTGAACAATGAAACCCTAGAAACTGTTGTCACAGTAAAACTGCACATTGTATGTAGATGGGAAACAGCATAACACAGGGAGAAAATGCAACAACTTTATAATCCATCTTTGGAACAGAGATCTTTTAATGTCTCTGGAACCGTGCTTGATCCTCGTGGTCTTGTTCTGAAATAATTCAGCAATATGAGTTGCAGATAACAAAAATATTTTTATTTCTGAACCTATGCAAACACCTGAAATGGAAGAAGTGAAGGAAAAACCATCCTCTATCTGCCTTAATGCCATTTCCAGCTTTAGAAACACCATTCATTTATAACCCATGCCACCCTATGAAGTGCCCATCAGTGGCAGTTGCATTACCAATGCGCTTAAGGCTTTCGGTCACATTAAATGGATTGTAAACTAAGCTGCAATTAAATGAACATTTCTTTGTGCTGGGCTAAGGAACTATTCTCACTCTTCTCTCATGTTGCTCTGCAGTAGTGTTTGGCCTGTCCTTTTAATGTAATGGTATAATGCTTTACCACCCATCCATTACGCAGGAAAGCTGGAGTCAATCCCCTCTCTGCCTGAGTGGTTCAACCTACAGGACCAGCAAGAGTGCCAAACTACAGGCAAGGCTGTTCTGCATGCCCTGAAGGCTTTTAGTCTGAACTTATGCCTTCCACTGCATGTAAATAAGAAATACTGAGCTAGAGAGAAAGGACAGGGAAAGGCAGCTCTGACTTTTAGCATATACATTTTAGGTATTCAGGGGAGAGATGTGAGCGGTTTGCTAGTCCCTGATCCTCAGACTTTTAATACAAATTATAAAGATCCATTAGGACCACACAAAACAGACAGTGGCCTTTCTCAGGAAGGGAGACACTGTGCTGTCTCAGAGGCTTAGTGTCAACACTGTGTGTGGAACGTTTGTAACAGCACACACGGATATCACACTTCCTCAATCTACTGACTACAGCAGGCAGCTCTCCTTATCTTTTTGAGACAATAATTACGTGCTGTTCATTTCAAAGAAGTAGTTTTGCTCATCCATAAGACACTGAACAGGAAACAGCCTTCCAATGTCATGTCCTAGCTTATTACTAGTAAGAAGCAAGAAGGAACTCTGAGAGTATGATCCAGGTGCAAACATTCTGCAGAGGCATCTATCTGCTGCAGGCGTCTGCCTCCACACAGGCTTTCTAGGACCTCTTCTGCATAAGCACCTGTTAGACTAGTCCCTTGGTAATTTGGTTGACTAACCTCATAGTGAACTATCTGCTTTTTCTGGTTTAGGTTTCTGCCAAGCAGGTAATTTTATCAGATCACAATTAAAGTATGTACCGGAGACAGATGTGGGAGAAAGGAAAGCAGGACTTTCCCTGTTCAGCTGTGGGGAGCTGCTAGACTAATTCATGCTGACTTACTTGTGCACGTCTTGTATATGTTAGCTATTACTTCTTTTCTTTTGAAGGAGTTTGGTTTAAGTAACTTCTGTGTTGAGTTCAAAATGATAGTCAGTTCAGTCTCCTGTATCTACCCTTGACATGAAGAATGTTTTGGTTCAGTTTGATCTCACACATCATAAACTAAATCAGGCAGAAATAAGTCTGGTGCAGACCACAGCTACAGTGACACAATTTTTCTTGCTTGCCTATCTGTTTTAATAACTATACTTCCAGTTAGCCAAAGCAACTTTATTTTGACAGATCACACAGTAGTGGCTGCATCACTTCAAATATATTTTCAGGTCTAGGGGGAGGCTTGTATATCATTTCTGCTGGGTGACTACACCCCCAAATACTTTCACAACCCGAAGTTTCACTGGGCAGCTGCAGAGATGTATGCAGATAGTGCAACAGTGCATACGTGTACCTACACTTGAATTAACGTTTTGGGAGGTATAACCTCCCCCTCAATCGTTAGCCCATACCATAACACTAGCCCTGCCTTACCCACTTCACATGGTACTTAAGTATCTCATGTTTACTTAAGCGCAGGCTGCGTGTGTTTTGCAACACGCTCCGCGTTACGGGAGGAGCGCAGGGCATCCTCCCAGCTCTCTGGGCCACTGCGCGGGCAGGCTCTGCTCACCCTACCTGGCAGTCCCCGTGGTGACACGCCACTCCCTCGCAGTGCCATCACTGCCGCACACACCAGTGATGTCTCCGGGCAGCGACCTGCCTGCACCGGGACGGGGTAACCTCCCAGAGGGGCTGCGGGGCTTTCCGGGCGGGCACACGCCCGGGGGGCGCTGGATGCACACGGAGCACCGGGGCGCTCCCCCGGAGCCCGCGGGACAATCGCTGACAAAGTTCCTGTGCCCGGGACACGGGTCCAGCGCGGGGTGTTCCGCCGGCACGGCGGGCTCTCCGTTGTCCCGCTTCCACAGGCGGCACCCCTGACAGAGCCGCGCCCGAACCCCGCGGGGAGCCCGGGCGGGTCCCGGTGTGCGGCGGGACAGCGCGGGGCTCGCCCGGGCGGGGCACGTCCCGGACGGTGCCGGTGGCGGCGGGGGATCGTCCGCCGGTTCGCCGCGCACACGTGGCCTGGCGCGGCGGCGTCGGCACAGGTGCGGCTGCTCCGCGCCGGCGGGGCGATGCCCGGCCC
>VWZD01002123.1:123947-185321 GCA_013396695.1 Sakesphorus luctuosus
GGAGAGCGCCGGGGCGGTACGGGGTTATTCGCGGACACGAGGCGCGCGGGGAGGGCGGGAGAGCGCGCGGAGCTCGCGCCGCGGCTGTGGCTGTGGACTCGGCCTGGGACTGGGTTTTGAGTTCTCGCCTTGACCTTGACCTCAGGCATGGCCTCAGCCGTGGCTGTGGACTCGGCCTGGGTCTGGGTTTTGAGATCTTGCCTTGACCTTGACCTCAGCCATGGCCTCGGCCACAGCCCCAGCCCTGGTCTTGGCCTCAGCCTCAGCTTGGGTCACTGCTTGAGCTTCCCCAACGGTTCCAGGTCCCACCACCTCGGCAGTCCACTCAGGACAGAACCCCGGTGCTTGGCTCTTGCGGCCCAGAGGGATCTGCTTCCTATACCAGCTTTATGGCAACACCTGTCACTTGCCCTGTCCCTGTGGCACCCTACTTGGTATGCCACAGTGCCCAGCACAGTTTCATTGGCAGCCAGCAACAGGACAAGGAGCAATGGCCATAAACCAAAACATAGGAAGTTTCACCTCAACTTGAGGAAGACTGTCTTTACATTGAGGGTGGCAGAGCACTGGAACAGGCTGCCCAGGGAGGTTATGGAGTCTCCCTCTTTGGAGACATTCAAACCCCACCTGGGCACGTTCATTTGCAACCTGTTCTAGGTAACCCTCCTTGGCAGGGTGGGTGGACTCAATGATCTCCAGAGGTCCCTTCCTAATTGTAACAAATCTGTGATTCTGTGACTCTGTAGTCACTGGACAGGTCTGCCCATCCAGCCTCCTTATAATTTATCTGCTGGATGGTCTAGGTTAGGTTAGGTTAGATAACAGGAAAAGGTTCTTCACTCAGAGCATGGTTGGTCACTGGAATAAGCTTCCCAGAGAAGTTATCACAGCACCAAGCCTGACAGAGTTCAAGAAGTGTTTGGACAATGCTCTCAGGCACATGGTGTGACTCTTGGGATGGTCCTGTGCAGGGTCAGGAGTTAGACTTGATGATCCTTATGGGCCCTTTCCAACTCAGCATATCCTGTGATTCTCTGAGGTGTGTTGCTTCATGAAGTCATGCATGAGTGTCCCCCAAGTTCTCCCCACCTAAAGCTTTGGGTCCAAAAGATATGATCTTTCCCTTTTTTTTGTGTTACCAATTTCCTGCTGGGCCATTCAGGTAAGCAGTAGCACCAAAACTTAGCTGGAGGGGCAGACACAGGCTCACACAAAGGTTCACATGAAAAGAGACTTCTTATCCAAACCTTAGCTCACAAGCAGGACTCCAAAGTTGGATTAGGTTGCTCAGGACATTGCCCGGGCAATTGCTGTATGTTTTCATGGGTGAAGAGCCCCCAGATTCTCTGGGCTCCTGAGCCACTGATGAATCTTCCTCTTTATCCTGCTCTATCATCTTTACCACCACCCTTTAGGCAGTAGCACCTATTAGATCCCATTTCTTGTCAAAACTGACTGGGAGAGAGACCGATGGGCAGCGTGCTCACCCACACCTCACTTACGCAGGAGACCAGGCTAAAGACCTTGCCTTCCCTTGTCCTTCTCTTTTCCAGGCTAAACAAATCCAGATTCCTCAACATCAAAGCTGTAGTCACCTATCCAGTGGTCCTCCACTAGGTTCTTTCTAGTTGGTTCACACCTCTCTTGTGCCTTTCAGTCCATAATGAATGCAGCAAACCAAATACAACTTTATCTGTGCCATACAGAGGGAAATAATTGCTCCTCTGCACCTGTTGACTGTGCTGCCATCTGTGCCACCCAGTGTGCTGTTAGGGTGCTTCCATGGGCTGCTGTGCCAGGACCTCCAGGATCTTTACTGCTGAGCCACTCCTTAACCAATTGTCTCCCAGCCTGTGCTGGCACATATGAGATTTCAGTGTGGCTGTGGAGTTGGCTCACCAGCTGGGAACAGGCCTTGATGGCACAGCTTTCACTTCAAATGATGTAGATTTTCTCTTATCTTCCATTTCTTAGTAGCAAAGGTGTAGATCGAGAGAAGGAAGAGGAAAAAGTCTTGAAAGAGAAGTTAAACTGCACATTGAGCAGTGCAGCAGAAGATGTAGTGAGTGCAAAGAGTAGAACAGATAGGGGATGAAAAGAATGAAGGAATGACTTGACAGAAACCTCAAAAAATTCAGAAAATAAATGGACCTGAAATAACATGGGGCTTAATGTGAAGCTAAGGGAGAACTGAGCCAAAATAATTTCAGAGGTCCACAGTGAAACTGTGAGGAGCAATGATCTCAAGCTGCCACAAAGGAAAGTTCAATTGGACCAAGGAGTGGTTCATCATGGGAACAGACACCTAGAGAGACTGGGGAATCTTCAGCCTTGGAGATGTTTACAAGATGCCTTTTTCTCACAGAAGATGAGAAAAATGGACATGAAGATAAATCACAGTGCAGTAAGGAAGTGTGTGAAGAAGGGGAGTTCTCAGCCTTGACCTCCAGAAGTCCCCTGAAGGCAGTGTAAGGTGCAGAGTGGCAGACCAAGATGTTTAGTAGGGATTTAAAAACTCTCCCAGATTGCTGACTCCATCAAGTTAGACTTTACAAATAGGTTACTGTGTTTGTCCAAACTATCTGGTTACTGTTTGCCAAATTTTTTGCAAAGTCCAAGGATTGACTTTCCAAGAAGTATCCATCTCTTATTTCCACATTCATTTGTGTGTTTCTAGTGTTTAGGCCAGTTTCCAAAGAAGTTAGTCCTATGTGAGCATGATGATTGTCTGTCCCTCTCCCTGTCACGTGTTACAAGGGGTGATTCTCTCAAACAGCAACATTTGTAGAAGTGTAATGAAAATGGAGAGCCAGATTTCAAAAAGACTTCTTAGCATTACCACTGTGGGAATCCACTCCATAATCAAGCTTCCTCCCATGTTTGGTATAATTAAATTATCCCACAGATTTAACACTTCTGAAGGCATAACCTCTTAAAGTCTCTATCTTGCTCAACTGTGCTGTTGTCTGACAGGTGACTATAATTTTTACCGTTATAGTAAGAGTCCATGAATGAGTTAAAGAGTGATGAGACCATTCCCTTAAAAAGATCCACTGAGGACATGTAACGAGTAACATACGGATATAACTTCTGGCTCAGTAAGTCACTACATTGTAGATAGCCAAAAATGGGAGGATATGCTAGGGAAATATCTCCATACACTTGCTTTCTCCCTTAAACCTTCACATCCACCTTCTCCTCCTGTCATCCTTCCCGTTCTCTTCTTGTCCACTTTCCGTAAAAACTTAGATCATGCTTGGAGGATTACTTAGATTCTGTGAGCAATGGCCTTGCTTTGAAGGTCAGACTGCTGTAACCTGGCACCAACCATGCCACTGTTGCTGCAGCCACTGGTATTTTGTTGGCCTTGGCACAAGGGCTTATAGCTGTGGGCTTAGCTTTATGCATGCGCAGGTATACATCCTGCCCAAGAAGGTCTCTGTGTCTCCTGGCAGACAGACTCCTGCTTTTCAAAAGGCAAGGTGCTCTGTCTGGTTTTGGAGGGCACATTTGTAGCAGCAAAATTGAGTTTGAGCCACAGTCTCTCTCAAGTGGTGTTCTCCTGTAGACCAGAGATTGCAAAAAAAAAAAAAAAGGAAGAGTTAGAGGCTGTATGCTGGGCTGGACAAAATTTTGACCTAGGATCTTTGTGTTCTGGAATAGCTGGAAACAACCCCCTGACACACTTCTTTTCTGCAAAGAGGAACTTATTAAAAATGTCCACTCTTTGTAAAAAAAAAATTAAATACTGTAATATTTCAATACACTTGAGGTCAGTTAGCTACCTGTAGGATGAGACAGAGTGCATGTGAACTTTCATTCTGTAATTTACTGTTGTCAGAGATGCGTTTCAGAAGCAGCGTCTGCTCCTGAGACTGCCTTACTATTTCCATTGCAAGATTCTGTTTTCAGTTGCTTGAAATGATGCTATATTTGACCTGTTTAGATTAAATGCTAGGTAGCCACTTCAGGTCAGAGCATAGTAGCTAGTTTTGAGGCTCAAATCATGATGAGTGTACCACTATTTTTCAGTAGTATTATTATTTTAATAATCAGAGCAATGTTATGCTTGAGAAGAGGGGGTGTAGCCAAAAATCTTTATTTACTGTCTTGAAGATACACCATGAATTTGTAACATTACGTAGGTGTTAATGTGAAACTTGAGGTTCACATGAGCTCAGTGTGGCAATGTGTAGCTGCTGAAGCTTCTGTAAATTCATTTCCATTGACTGTGTTCCAGTGGTTCATGCACCCTTCCCACACAGCACAACTATACAAGATCAGAGATAGTTCCTCAAGAGCTCTTGCAGTACTTTCCTTCCAGGATCATGTCCTGTATGCCGAGGAGCTGAAATAGGAATCTTATGCTCTGCCTTGCCAGTGCCTCTTCCCCCAGGCAAGCACAGGTGCCTGTCCTGATTGAAATGGCCATGGGAGAGCAGCAGGGTTCTTGGGCCAAGGTGACTGTCTGGTCACTGGGTTTAGGGTTGAACACTGATGGGGAGGAGGAAGATACTAGAAAAGCAAGAGTCAGAATAAAATTAAATAGCACAGAAGTCTGCAGCTGGCAATCACCATGTCAAGGGAAAAGCACAGGGAGGATGGGGAGAGAAATAACCACTATCAAGAGATTGAGTACAGATGGAGAAGGGTGACTGCTTGGAATAACAGGCAGGGGAAGACATGAAAGTAAGTTTTCATTAGAAGGATGAATAGGAGGTCCTGTAGGCAGCAGGGGGAAAAGCCAGGAATGGGTGAATGCCAAACCAGAGAGACAGGGAAACTGGGACTCTGTGGTTTTGGAGGTGGGGAGAAAATAGTATGCTTGAAATCATGTCACCTTTTCAGTGTGGAGATTATTGCACAAATAAATCTTAGAATCATTAATGTTGGAAAAAGCATCTAAGGTCATTGAGCCCAACCATCAACCCCACATTGCCAGGTCCACTGCTAAACCATGTGCCACATCTAAGTGTGGCATCTACAGGTTTTCTGAACACTTCCAGAGATGGTGATTCCACTACTTTCGTGGGCAGCCTGTTGCAATGTTTGAGCACCCTTTCTGAGAAGAATTTTTCCCTAATATCCAATCTCAACCGTGGCATCTTGAGGCTGTCTCCTTTTGTGCTTTGCGATGTCAGAGCCTGTTTCTCAGGCACTGCTGGCTCTCTTGCCGAACTCCCCCTCCACGGAACGGGGCAGTTCCAGGTCGTGGCCGCTGCTCCTAGGGGGTGGGCTCGGCCACGCCGTGCCGGGAACAAGTGGTGTCACTCGCGGGGGGAGGGTGTGTGTGTGTGTCAGAGGAGTCAGCCCCCCGACATCCATCGCGGCGCCGGGCGGGGCAGCCCGGGGCGGGTCGCTCCGCGAACTGGCTGGTCTCTGCTGCCGCCTCTCGGTGCCGCCGGGACCGGCGAGCTGATCTCAGTCGATGGCTTCAGTCCAGGGGGTACTGGTGGGTTCTGCTGCCGCAGGCATGTCGCCTTTCCTCTCACAGCAGCGGCATTTTACAGCGTTGTGGTTTAAAGGCTGAGAGACCTGGGGTTGTCCAGCCTGGAGAAGAGAAGGCTCCGGGGAGACTTTATAGCACTTTCCAGTACCTACAGGGGGCTGGAGTACCTAAAAGAGCTGGAGAGGGACTTTATAGAAGGATAAGTAGTGCTAGGGCAAGGGGGAATGGCCTTAACCTGAAGATCGGTGAGTTTAGACTGGATATTAGGAAAAAATTCTTTACAGTGAAGATGATGAGGCTCCGGCACAGGCTGCCCAGAGAAGCTGTGGATGCTCCAGCCCTGGAAGTGTTCAAGGCCAGGTGGGAATGTGAAACTAGGTGATCATTAAGGTCTCTTCCAACCCAAACCATTCCATGATTACGTGAAAGTAAGCCCAAGTATTTAGGAATATTTTACTCTTACAGATGAAACTCCTCCTCTTCAGCCACTGTTTCACCTCTGGGATGACATACATGTCATGAGGATGGGCATCCCTTGGAAGGTCACAACAGAACTGCACCGGTTATCCTATGGCGGGACAACTCAGCTGTGAGTCAGAGCAGGGAAAAGTAAGCATGACTATAGGGCTTCTGTTTGCAGGAAATGTGGTGCAAAGCCTGTGCAGGCGTTGCCTGTGCTTAACAGTCACAGCTGCTTGAAGCTACACCTATGGCTGTAGGGGAAGGGAGGCAAGAGGCATCTCAGTGCAATACAGTGCACAGAGCAGAGTGCTCCCAACTCCCACGTTTTGCATTCAGACTTGGTGATGGAGGGAGTAAAAGAGATTAACAGACTCTGGTGAAAATCCCCCTGGTATAGTATGCAGAGATGGAAATCTATGGGTTATACTGAGAGGTTCTGAGCTAGAACACACCTGCACTGGCAGGTTTTCCTGGGGCTTACAGAGGGCTCCAGTTTTAACAACTGGCAACAAAACTGACCTGGGTCACAAGAGGAATGTGGGAAGTGCAGCGTGAAGAAAGCTCACTGAATCCTCTTATTGGCAGAATGGGGAACAGGCAAATTACTGCCAGGGTCTTGGTAGATGGAGCATATTTTACTTGTTACTTACATATCCTTGATTCTCTTCTGATGGATTCTCTTAGTTGATGCTTTCTCCTTTGATATTTACTCCATTTGCTTTATGCATTGACTCTGTTTCCAGATGGGAAAATGTGCCTCTTTTCCTGAGCTTGGGAGCTTTCCCCTTCTCCCCCCCCCCCCAAGTTTCCTGGGGGAAGACAAGCCAGTCAAGCCTGTTTAAGATGGTAATTTTATGAAACCTGGAACACCACTATGCTTCATAACACCTGGAAGAAAGGTTACAGCTATGCAACTCTGAGTCATCTTAAGAAAAGGTTTGTCTTATGTATGTGGTCATGTAATTTAGGAATTTAAGAGAATGTGAGTGCCTCTCAGCAGAATTATATTGCATTGGCAAACTTAATGTTCTAATTTGATAATGGCATGATTTTGCCTCTTCTAAATTGTTACCTGACATAGTTTCAGTGAACTGTGAAATATATTACCCAGCTGTTTCATCTTACGAGTTGTAAAAACAATATAGGTCTAAGAAAATGGAATCAAATGCTACATATGTATTCAGTGTAAATATATACATAAATATTACCAGTCTTCTGCATAAATAGTTAGCATTATGCAGATATGTGACCAGATAAAATGCAGCTACTTTTTTTAACAATATTTTCCTTAATTAATAGGTATATGTCTTATAAAGAATTATTATTCACACACATATCAATCTACCACTGCTACAGACAAGTTGAGTCAGGTTTATATGAAAATATACAATTCCCTTGTGATGAAATGACATGCATAATATATCAGTCCACAGTAATTTTATTTCTGTCATGCCCATTTTAAAATATGATTGCAGCTTTGAGAGTCACTGGCAGGGTTTTTACTTTGCCCAGCTCAGAGGACAAAACATCTCCCCATGATTTGTTGTGTATCTTTCATCACTGTTTTCCTGTTTCTCAAAATTCCAGTTAGAAACATCAAACTGTGCTCCCCAGAGACATCAGAAGTGAGATGACACTGTGTTTTCTTTCTCTCTCTATTCTCAATTTGATCTTGAAAACAGACTATGCATGTTCTTAAAGCAAAGCCTTTATCCTGACTACAATGAAGTCAGTTATGATTCATCTGTAGGTGTTTCTCTCCCTTGACAATATCAAAAACCTCTTTCAGCTGGGGTTTGCTACTGCACTTTGCCTATGGCCTGTTGAAACTTGAAGCACTTCTTTCCTGGCTAAAACAAGCTCTGTAACATGCTGTGCTGATTGTAAAGGGTAGAGGCTATAATGGAGTTTTACATTTTCATTTATAGTCCAATCCTAGTGCAACTGGTTTGTGAGGAGGAGGTTGTTTCTAGAGTCTTAGTGACAGTGATTTTAGCTTGTACTTTGGTCTTAGCTTGAGGGGGGCACTGGCTGGATTAAGGTGTCCTGTCTCTAAGGGACTTAGATCTAACTTGCTCCAGGGCTAAGTCTAATGAATGTGAATATGATGAACATGCTCTTACATGAAGTTCACTTGGCAAATAAAGAGGTAGTTATGAGTTCCTAGTCCTAAGCCTCCCCTCACATGAATGTCCCATATGAAACCCATAAAAATCATGCATTCCTACTCCTGCTGGTAGCCTCAGAGAGACACAAATTGAACAAGCCAACATTTTTTCTTTCCCCCCTGCCCCTTAAAAAGGGTCTCTGAAGAAGCAGATGAGGAGCAGTGGCAGCAGCCCTGTGGCCATAAGGTTGCAGTAAGAGTGAACTTCAGCAAGGTGGTCTCTGGACAGGATGATCAAACAGGTTTTTCTGTGCAGAAGCACTGGACTCCTTTTTCTACACCCTTTGGATGTTGTTCCCACTTTTAAAAGGGAGGGGAAAGAGAAGGAGAGGGAAGGCAGCCCTAAAGTGTATACCCCTCCCTTTTCCCAAAAGTCATCTGATTTCCCGAAAACAGGGACTAGACCTGTGCGCTCTCCCGGGCAGCCTGAGCCAACAGGATTGTGCAACTCTTTCTGGGAATTCGACTTCCTGCCGAGAGCTGCCAAGGCCAGCATCTCACCCGAGCGGGCAGGCTGGGAAGCGGCATCCCACAGATAGAGGGTGCTGCGATGCTGCAAATTAGAGCTCTCTTCCCCACACACCGCTTTGGGTGCATTTGGAGAAGGTGTGCACAGGAAGAAAAACCGAAAGAGAGAAAAGAGAAGGGAAGAGAGAAGAAAACCAGACACGAACTAGGGAGAGAAGGTAAATATTACAAACATTGGAAATGAGAAAGGAAAATATTCCCAAGCATCGCTGTAAGAGTCAGCACAAGCTGCTCCTCAGCTCCTGGGTCTTAGCATGATTTTTGAGGTGCTGAGAAGAATGAATTTGGTACCTTGAAGAGGGGAAGTGTTTTTGTCTTAATTTGCTGTTCACCAGCATGATGTCTGGACACATTGATGGTCACAAAGAAAGAGCGTGAGTACCAAGATAGAGATCATATCTCCATTTTGTCAGTATGGAGAGAGCTTAGCATCCCTTCTTGATGCTTGGGGTTGCTATATGCAGGAAGAGACAGATATAAACTTGCTTTTGAAGCAAAACATTGGCCTGGTCTCCACAAGCTGCGGTTTTAGGGTCTTTGACCTACTTAGCAGACATGCAGAAACACTGGCAACATTAATCAATCATGCTGTTTTTTGTCCCAGATCGTAACTCCAAAGTCCAATTCATGAAAGTTTGCAGAAAGGAGGAACTGCTTTTTCCAGATGTGGTGAGTTATTAAATCTCCAAGGGGAGCTCATGTTTATTAGTATTTGCATTTTATAAATTAGATGTTTTTTCCTGTAGTGATGTATACTGATTGTAAAATCTGAATGTATCTAAAGCCCAAGTAGCTTCCAGAACAGGATAATGAAGTAAGGAATAGGACTTAAGACCCTTGTGTTCAGCTCCTGCGGCTTTACCAGCTCTTACAGAGCTTTAGAGAACCAGAGAGCACAACTGAGTTTGTACTCCAGTGTGAGAAGTTACAGGAGAAAGGCAATCCCCACACAGGCACAGCATTGGTCATTAATACTGCAGAACCAGAAGCTCTGCTGCATGCTGTGTGCAGCCAAAGACTAGCTTTTTCACTGGAGATTGTGCACGTATGTGGACAGAGAAAACTCCTTCAATGTCACCTTCTTTTCTCTTTTCTCAGGTACGTTATCTTCTTTTGTCTCCCTGTCTGGGCTGAGGCGGCCTCCATGTATGGAGAGATCTTGTCACCCAGTTATCCTCAGGTGTATCCCAATGATGTGAAGGAATCTTGGGAAATCCAGGTCCCTTCAGGATACGGTATTCACCTCTATTTCACACATCTGGATCTTGAACCATCACAGAACTGTGAATATGACTTTGTGAAGGTACTGTCACTGTCCTTGAGTGAGAAAAAGACATGAAGGCAGGTTAGAGCTCAAACCAGCAAAGCTATGTACAAAGTTCAGGGTTGGAGGAGGAGGTAGGCACATCCTTCATGCTCTGAGCTCCAAGAAGCCCAAATGAGTGAGTGTATCATTACTAGCAGTCCCTAAATGGATTTGAGTTTGCCTTATAGCCACGTGAGTGTTGTCCACCCCCTGATTGTCCCTTCTATGTCCCCCTCCCTATGTTTCTCTTGTATTCATAGGAAAAGCCTTCTTAGACATTTCTGACACTTTGCTGTTGCAAGGCATATTCTTAGCCAGGGAACTGTAGATGTAAAGGGACCATTTTCCTAGGGCAATGGTTTTCTGTGCCTGAAATTATTCAGAATTAGTCCATAAGTGGACATAGATGACTAAATGCAGTCAGAAATTGATTGGAAAGGATGGAGGTTAAAAACAATCCATCTGTGCATCTATAGTGGGCACTCAGATGTAAGTCCTGTGGTCCCTTGCACCACTGTTTTCTATGATCTATGCACCACAGACTTCTCAAAACTAGTTCTGCTCCACATTGTCCTACAAGGCACTAAAGGTGGAGCATTTCCACACAAACAGACAGAAACATGACCATCCTATCTGGCCATATCTCTGTGTGAAAATGAGCAATAAGATCAGGTGCATCACCAGAAGGAGACCTTTGAGGAGGATCAAGGTGGGACAGGAGGATAGATGTGCTCTGTAATAACATGTGTCCTTTAGCAACAAACTGATGAACCTGTTGGGCTACTCTGTGGACTCTTTTGCCATTTTGAATCATGGTGCTGATTATTTGTACAAGTGGGCCCGGGAAAAGGATGTTAAAAGATAACTGTCTGGATTAATTTGTATCTGAGAAATTAGGACAGGTATTTCACAGGTGGGAGGGAGTAGGAGGGAACAGTTCTCAAGTGTCTTAAGAATATCAGGAAATTGGTTGTCTAGGGGCTCCATTCAGCTGCACCTTAGCACCTATAAGCTGAAAGACTCAAGTGTTGGTAATTACACATGTAAGAGGTCTCTGAATTCTTCTGCAGATCATGTCTGGTGACCACATTGAAGGCGTGCTTTGTGGGCAGAAGAAACCTCGTGCCCCAGGCTCCTCAATAGTGGAGGAATTTCATGTCCCTTACAACACCCTCACTATGAGCTTCCAATCAGACTTTTCCAATGAGGAGCGTTTTACTGGTTTTGCAGCCTACTATGTTGCAGTGGGTAAGGTTAAAACAGTCTCCTCTGACTCTTTGTCGTGTGCAGGCTGGAGCACAGAGAAAAGATGACAGAAGGGTTTTCCTTACAAGAATGCCTTATTTAAAAGAGATGCCAGCAGACATGACTGTATTCTAATATGGCCGGTATAAATACTATCTTAGAGATACCTTTTCCTTGTTGTTCTCTAGTGTTTGCTTCACTTTCTTATCTTTCTCTTGCCCTCAGGCCCTTCTCCTAATTTTGGTTGATTCATCTTTTCACATTTGCAGACCTGGACGAGTGCACAGACTTTGTGGAGGAACCTTGCAGTCATTACTGTAATAATTATATTGGAGGTTACTTCTGTACCTGTCCACCAGATTATTTCCTCTATGAGGATAACAAAACTTGTGGAGGTAAGACATCCATATGAGCTGTGATAAACAGCAAGAGTTAATTTATGCCAAGTGAGATATTGTACTTGAAAGACCTTCTCTATCAACCTTCTCAGCCATTTGTCACAGGTGTATTTTGGAAAAAGAGAAAACATCACAGTGCAACCCTGAACTGCAGTAAACTGTGATTTTTGGAATTTCTATTAACATATTCTTAACATTCTTGATTTTATTTCTGTGTCAAGAGAATTAAAAAACTACTAAATGACATTCTACAAAGACTGTGATGCAGAACCTTAGCATACTGCTATCTGTGAATCACTGAACCTCTGACAAAACAGAGCAGTTCCATAAAGACACAAAAATGGTCAAGGGCCTGCTTGGCTTTAATCAAAATGTTGCAAGGTCACAAACAGTCCATGTTGAAAGGAGTATATCATGAGGACTTGAGCATGAGGAAAGGGAGTCTAGGTGGAGAGTAAAAAGGGATTAAAGTTCCTGGCTAACTGCATAGAGAGTGGCACTGGCTTCAGTTTCTTGGAAAGATGCAATGTCGTGACATGGTTATTGTAGGTAGGGAAAGCTTGTCAGTTTCACACATCCATCATTTCCTTTCTGAATCCGACTTGTGTTCCTTCCTTAATTCTAGTGAACTGCAGTGGAAATGTCCTCACTGAGCCCTCAGGAGAGATTGCCAGCCCCAGCTATCCCAACCAGTACCCAGAGAACTCACGGTGTGAGTACCGAGTGGCTCTGAGTCCAGGCTACTTTGTGGTGCTGACCATACGCAGCGAGGACTTTGACGTGGAACCAGCCGACTCAAATGGGACTTGCCTCGACAGCTTAACAGTAGGTGTGGGGGGTGAGTCGGGGTGCTCTGGATTTCCCATCAATCTCCTCATGTTCAGAAGACTCTCTGATTGTTTATTTTCAACTATGTTGCCTTTTGTAGTTCCAGGGAATACATTTGAATATGTATATATTATTTATTTTAGTATCTTTAAATACATTTGGTATTTCTCATTTATTCTTTTTATTTTCCCAGCTTGTCTCTGGAAAACAGCGTTTTGGTCCCTATTGTGGCAGCAAATTCCCAGGTCCTCCTGTAATCAAAACTAGGAACAACATTCTTGACATAATCTTCCAGACAGACCATTCTGTGCAACACAAAGGCTGGAAAATACGCTACTATGGGGATCGTGAGTAAACACTTGGGAATGCGTTCACTCTGCTGCTGAGTTAGGGAGAGGGTTTGTCCCAGGTCAGATTTACGATACAACAGCATGTTAACATGTTCACAGCTGCTGGTATTGAGCAAAAAGAGGATGCCTGTTTACTAGGGAAAAAAATCAGTGGGAGAAAGAAGTAGGCGGCTGGCAGGAGAGTAAATCTTGAATCAGTTAATCATGGATTTCCACTTATCTCTTCAAAGCTGTAACTTGTCCCACGACTGTCATCCTCAACGCTGTTCTTGACCCAAAGAAGGACAGGTATATCTTAAAGGATAATGTGAAGGTGACCTGTGTGGAAGGCTACGAAATTGTGAGGGTAAGTACACAAAAAACCATATGTCCCCTCTGGCCCACTCAGCAACATCTTGAGGCCATTTTCCATCAGGCGCCCTGAGTACCTTCAGGGACTGAAAATTTTCAGCACAGCAGTGGTAATTGGAAACCTCTTCCAGCCACTGCAGTATTTTGAGGATCCTGTGTTGGATATATTTTATGTCCAGAGACATTAAATTAGATGGATCATGTGTTCTTTTTCCTAGCAACGGGATAGCATCACGAGTTTTCACTCCAGCTGTCAGGACAATGGTGAATGGAGCAACTCCCATTTGAGCTGTGTTCGTAAGTGACCTGTCTCTGTATTGTGGGAAGCAGACAGGAGTGGAGTCTTTAGGCTCTAGATCCACTATATCTCTGGATTAGGAGAATGCTGAAGGAGACTGGATTGTGAGCATGCTGAAGGGACAGAGAAAGTGAGTGTCTGTGACTGTGCAGGGATCAGAGAAGCTGAGGGGTTCCCCATCATACAGAATAACTATATTGTTGAGAGAAGATACCCTTTTGATAAATTTGATCATTTTTGTTTCTTCTCTACAGCTGTGAACTGTGGTGATCCCCCTCCTGTTGACAATGCCCAAGTCTTATATGTCTCCGAACTCCATGAGCCTCTGTACAAAGCTGCTGTCCGATATCAATGTGATGCACCTTACTATACCCTAGAAAACAAAGGGGATGGTAAGCATTGCCTCTGCTGCACAATTGTATTTCTTTGATCAAAGGCCTCAGAAATGGTTCTGGCATCATCATGGGACTGGGATTATATCCCATCTGATCAAGACTGGGACAAAGTTCTTGTTGGTGTGGGGTTGCAAGGCACCAGTTTTGTGTTGCCTCTTGTGTTTTAAACACTCTAACAATCTCTGCACTTGGACTGTTGGCCTTAAATGCATTAGCAAGTCCTCTGTCATTTGCCTTGTGAGAGAACCATGGAGGTTGTTGTCACACGTCACACAGAGTTCTGGTGGAAAAGTAAAGGACTCCAGAAATGTATTAGATGAAGTCTCTCCAAAAAACGGGATAGAAGCACCCTGGTGGGGAGATAACAGCAATGTTTGTCAGTCTGTGCTTGCTTTGGAAATGAGACGGTTAATACATCTTATACAGTAATGCTACTTACCCTCTTTTCATCTTGATTGTATCCTTATGGAACTTTTTTTTTCCTTGTATTTTCCAAGTGGTGTATCAGTGCTCAGCCAGTGGAGAATGGGTTAATGAAGAGATGGGAACAAAGCTACCAAAATGTGTCCCAGGTACTACCAAAACCACACAGTATTACGAAGACCACTGCTTCTTTCATCTCTGTATTTTTAAACTGTTGAGCCTGAAAGTACAGTTGATCCTTTCATGTTTGAATCACACTGAACAGGGTATTTCTGAAAGCCATGGGCTCTATGAGGCAGGAGAAAGAAACTGGATACAGAAATGGGTAACATAATAAGACATCTGGTATAACAGGACCTCTTCAAGTATCAATGTGTATTTCTGCACCAGTTTCCTCATCTTCAAGTGGGCACATTCTCAAGTTGTTCAGAGCTTTAGATCTCTGTCTGCATTGCAGGTAGCTAAAAGGCTGACACATCAAAAATGTATCTGACAATGCTGGACCTTTCTGTCTTCAGTCCCAAGCTACACTGCAGCACTATAGGGAAAGGCCTTTTGCTACTCTGACTGGAAGTCATAGCCTAATCTCGTAAGGTTTAATGTGTCCTTCAGTATTCAGCTACAATTACTTTGTCTGAAAGTTGAAATAAGATCCCTGTCAAGGACCTTCTCGTCCTCTCTTTGTGTACTTTGGAGACACTGAGGAGGGTAGTGCTCCTGCTCCTGACTGCTGGGAGTCATGATTGGGTCTCAACTTCCAGCTGATAAAGAGAATTTTAAAACCTATGTATACTGCACACTGTTCAGCTTACCTTCTTAGAGGAGGCAGCATGACTAGGCCTAGTTGTACATGATGCCTATTCAAACCCCCAAATCCTCACTGGCAAAGGACAAGGACTAGATGAAGATGATTCAACCCTCTTAGGGGCCAGCTCAGCACAGTGCAAAAGGCAAATTGAAAGGTAAAGCTCAGAGAATTTACCACCCAAGACGAGCTTGCAAAGAATATGAAGCCAGTCTCTTCTCAGTGGGACACTGTCATAAAAGACAATGACAAGCTCAAGTTGCAACAAAGGACATTCTGACTGTATTTAAGGAAAAATGCTCCCCTAGAGCACTGGAACTCCAGTCCAGAGAGGCTGGCTAATGACCAGCCTGGCCTGAGCAATCTGGTTTTGCAATTAGGAGGGCAGCAGGGAGTGCAGTTAGGAAGGAACATATTAAACTAGAGACATTGAGAGGTACCTTCCAGCATAAATCTTTCTATGATTATGTGAAATTCTTTAACAAACTGCTTCATTCAAATTGGAAGCTACCTGCTGGCTATAATTCCTTAAGCTCTGACTATATGGGCAAGAATTCAATGTAAACAAGGCAATGTGATAAGAAATCAATTTCCTAGCCATGTTAGAATGACCAGCCTTATTTATGCCCTTAGTGGTCACATTCTGCAAAATGTTACAGAACATTTTACTCAAAAAGCATGAAGCATCTCTGAACCCTTAAGACCCATAGATAAGATGTGGCACTGCTTAAGATTTTGCATACTAATAGGATGGAGAGGAAAAATGGCAAAACATCAGTGACAAACCTTAACACTTAACTTGAGACTATCTGGAGTTCACAAAAAAAAAGTTAAAAAAATTAAAGAGCAATGTCATACTTCTAAGAACTTGAGCAAATATTTTTTCAAAGATAAACCCTTCACCTAAAGGGCATAATTCAGCAAAGGAAAAATGCTAGCTAGAAGGAAATTAAATTGTGAGCTTTGACATACCTAACACTGGTGGGGTGACTACAGCTTTCTAGAAAAAAGAATTTGAGAATGAGTATTTTCAGTTTAAATTGAGTATTGATAGTAATTTCAATTGAACTTACTTTAATTTATCTATAAATACTTATTGTGAACTCTGTGGCATCCATGGTAAACATTGGCTACTCAGAATCAAAAATGATTTAGAGAACACAGGAAATAGGGGACTATGGGCTTTTTAGCAGTACCAAAGAACCTGCTGTTTATAACTGCTAATTCTCCCATCTGGTTCTTCTTTCTTTTCTTTCCAGTCTGTGGGGTGCCTAGTAATCCCATCAAAGACAAAGCAAGGATTTTTGGAGGCACTCGTGCAGAAAGGGGCAACTTTCCCTGGCAGGTATATTTCAATGACCCAAGAGCAAGTGGTGTCCTCATCTCTGAAAGATGGGTAATGACTGCAGCTCATGTGCTGGAGGGATACGAAAAGCCCACCATGTATGCTGGCGTAGTAGATGTTGGTAGAGAATCTCTGGAGTGGGATGCCGAACATCTGATCCCAGAAGCTTCATTCATCCATCCTAATTGGAAGGAGGAACTCATAGAAACCAGAACCGATTTTGATAATGATATTGCACTGGTCAAGCTGAGGGATCCTGTGAAGATGGGTCCAAACATCTCACCCCTCTGTCTTCCTGGTACATCACCTGAATATGAGCTGCAAGAAGGGACTCTGGGCTACATTGCTGGGTGGGGCCAGAGAGAGAGAGGAAAACTACCTAAGGATCTTTGGAAGGCCCAGATTCCCGTGGTGAACATGGACAAGTGCCGATCTGTGAAACCAGAGGGCTCTGATGATTCCGTTGTTTACTTATTCACTGACAATATGATCTGTGCTGGCGGGGGCAAGGACAGCTGTTATGGGGACAGTGGTGGAGCCTATGCTATCCAAGATCCTCTTAATGACACACGGTACTATGTCGCAGGGCTCATCTCCTGGGGACCGAAATGTGGTACCTTTGGTCTTTACACCAAGGTAGTACGTTATTTGGACTGGATTAGAGAGACCATGAGGAAGCATGAGGATTCAGATGCTTGGCAAAAATAGCTCTTCTTCAGCACAGTCACCCTTTCTAAGCGTGATGGCTACATGTTTGGGCTGGCTGTGATCCTGTTCACTATGTGTGCATAATGGGCAACATATAACACAATGTAACTCATTATGTCTATCCAGAGTGGAGAGTCAGGAATATGTATCTGTTTCTCCCACTGTCATCATGTCTGGGAAGGGAAATTCTATGTCTTCCACTCATAATAGCTTAGGAGCAAGATGTTATTCTGAATAAAGAGCTTCCTTTCATTTTTTTCTATCCCATATTTTCCCACTTGGAGAAGATCTAGCCATGCCTCACCTGACAGGGAGGTTTCAGTGAAGACAAGAGAGAATAACTGCTGGTTCCCAGGGTAGGTTCAGAGCCTGATTTATGTATTTCTTGTACCGTTCAGAATATCTAAAGCATTAAAGAATGTCCAAACTGCCTTTTGTGCAATGTGCTATTTTGTGCGTATTGCCTTTCCTCTTCTCAGTCCAGACCTAATTCTCCTTGAATCTCCCTAAACCATGTGTCTAGGCACATTCTGACCCACTATGCTGCCAGTTTTCACCAAGCTATAACTTGTGGTACCTCACCTCTCTGCCTAAGAGTCTTTATGAAGTTCTTCTGAGATGGTTGCATCTCACTGATCAACCATTACTAGCAATGAGGACTTCAGAATTCTGAATCAAGCTAAACAGAACAGACATCTTCAAAAACCTTTCACTGACCTGTCCTTAGGCTTTATGTTTTCAAACTTTATTGAGTTAGATAAGAAATAAAGCTTGATTTTTCTCTCGCAGCACTACCTTCCCTTGCTTTAGGGCAGGTAGTGTTGTGGAAAAAGATTACCTGATGTGTTAGGGTACCCAATTCAGGACAGCAGAGAAGAAAACCAGAAATGTGTCTGAATGATCCAGGAGGAGGAGACAGAGTAAATACATATTTAGCTGGGATTGCTCTTCCTTGGAGGGCTTCTGATTCCTAAAGGGATTTTTGGCAAATCATCTATTCTCCATGCCTCAGCTTCCTAATGTTTCCTGTCCCCTGCAAAGCAAGAGGTTCCCTCTCCCAAACCAGGGTTTATCCTTTGCTTCTGTGCAACCAGACACCTTGTTTTTCCCTGCTCTTCTTGCCTCTCATGCTCCCCTCTTGCTCATACAGAAGGGAAGAATCATCAGAATTCTGATCCATGGAAATCATGGATGAACTTCCAGCACTTGGGCAATTTCGCAGAACACTTCCCAGTGCATATATTCTCTAAAGCAAATGAGAGATGCTGACATCTGAGAAGATTTGGAGCTGGATCTCACAGAAAACTGAAAGAAGGCAACTATGACCTTACTCCCAGAGTTCCCATCAAGCTCTCGTAGACTTCATTTCTCTCAGTGACTGACAAGAAAACAGTGGGTTATTTTGCAGCAGCAAAACTGGACAAGAAGACAACTCCAGAGAATACCCACAACACAAGAGGTCACCTTCTCTCTGAGTCAGCATAATTTTGGAGCTGCTGCCCTGCAGTTAAAGCTTTATTTCATATTGTATAAAAAAACCCATCCTCAGATTCTGATCAGTAAATGTTCCCGGGCTCTTTTCTCCATGAGATTGGTTGTCGTCTTCCCTATCTTTTTGAATGTGGCATCACAGACAACATTTTTGCTCCCCTTGAAGCCACCTGGGGTTTCAGACTGGGTAATCTAATGGTAGTTTTGTGATAGGTCAGCAGCTGCCACAGGCCATTGAGGAACTGGAAACATTTTAGTGGTAGGTAAAGCAATCCCTATATAGAGTCCATATGTTGCTTTCAGTGGTGGCAAATAGTAAACTCATTAAAAAGAAAGAAAATCATAACACACTTGGTTTCTCCAGCAATTATTTTAATATTCATAGAATCTCACTGATGCCAATGGGCAAACACACACTGTACTCAGCACAGACCCCCACATCTTTCAAGAAAGTCTTCTGCCCTGCAACCTTCCCACACAAGAGAGTACAAAAATAGACTGCAATAATCTCATGATATTGTCTGCATTTCAAACAATGGCAAGTTTGCCGTCATGAGATTTCCTGATATTATTAAGGCTTCATCCAGTAATTAGATTTGGAAGAACTAGAACATCCACAAAGGCATCCCACAAGCTGCCAATGGTACAGCAGTTTTGGTAAATTTTGATGGTACCATCAAGAATTCATCAAACAGTATGGTAGCTTTCAGAAGTGCTCATGGTGAAGGTGACATGCTTTGCCTGTTTGAAAAGCCTTTGGGACATCATCAAAAGCTTTGGATACAACTTGCTGTGTCTGGAAATTGATATGCTACCAGTGATCCTTCAGCTATTAGGACAGCATCAATTAAAGCCTGTCCTCCTCTACTATCCCTTTGATCCAGTCCAAATAGCTGAGGATCTTGGTGTAGAAGCCATAACCTTGGGCACAGCCAATACCCCAAGAAACTATACCAGTAGCCACCCAACGACCACTTTCCCTGTCTAACACTGTAAAGACACTCCCACTATCCCCCTGGCAGGTATCCTGTTTGCCTCTGGGGAATCCAGCACAGAACATGTTCTCAGAGAAAAGCATAGGGATGTCTCTCTTAGTGTCCAGCCAACTCTGACACTTATCTCGAGCAACTGCTGGTAGGCTTACATACTTCAAATCATTTGAGATTATGTTTTTATCCACACCAAAGCCGCTCACGTAGCCCATGTGCCCATCTGCGTAGAACGTGGTGTTGGTGGTATCTGGGAGACAGATGGGCAGCAGTGTAGGGCCCAAGGTTACTGGGTGCTTGAGCTCCAGCAGGGCTATGTCCCCATTGAAGTTGTGCTCATCTTTAGGGCTGTAATCGGGATGGATAAAGATCCTACGTACAGGGTGATTACCCATCTTGTGGAGCTCTTCCACATTGGTGTGGCCGAGGAAAACATCAGCCTCCTCTGCCAGCTGGTCCAGGCTCACATTATTCCTTACTGCTCCTTTGGGGAAGATGGTGTGGGCAGCGGTCAGGATCCAGCGATCACCCAGGAGGGCACCACCCCCTCGTCCATTGATGCCAGTCAGAGCTTGCCAAGGAAAATTGCCTGTCTTTGCTGACAAGCCACCCAAGATCCGCTGGACTTTATTAACGGGATGGACTGGCTTCCCACACACTGTGGAGAAATGCAAGGAGAACATGACACTCTCTGTTGCCCTGGCTTGCCTCTCTCTTTCCCACACCATCACTATTTGATTTCACCTTATTTTGGCTTCCTGGATAGACTTTCCTGTCATCCCTCACTAATACCATTACCATCACACCCCTTCCTGCATGTTTTCCCAGTTTTGTGCTGATTGTAAGCATGAGATGGTAAACACCAGATGAAGTCAGAGTTCATACTGACCTGGCAAGCAGGCAGGAATCCTTGACTGGCCATCCTGATCCAGCCAGGTTCCCTCAGGAGAACAGGTGAATCTGTCTGTAGGATGAGAGGGAAGGAAATAAGATCCAGGGCTGCAGGGTCTGGGGTGGGAAAATAGAATGGAACTGAATAGTATAGAACAGAATAGTTTTCAAGGGGTTCCTCTTTCCAACGTGTCCCACATCCTGCACTCAGTCCTTCCATGCCAAAACATCCTTTCCTGGGAAAAGCTGCCTGTGGTATAATACAGAATGTGTTTGTCTGTGTGTCTTTAAGCACCTCAGTTCCAGGGGACCAGTAAAGTTCCAGCACTGCTTCTGTAGAAGAAAACCTTGAAGGGCCACCTGAGTGAAGTCTTAACTTCACACAGTCCACATGCATATGGAGCACTGTTTGACCTAACTTACCCTAAGGAAATGAGAAGTAAAGATACGGATTTTAGATTCAAATTTCTGGTCCCTGTAGTTTGCAGAGAGTAGGACAGGTTGGTTTGTCCCAGAAATGGGAACAAGATGAATCAGGGATTGTACATGCTCAGTATCTATTTCTGAGCTAATGTAGCAGGTGGGCTAAACTTGCATGTCACCTTTCAACACCAACTCCACTACCTCCAACACTCTTGCTTTACTTAGAAAGTTTGTTCTGGTGACTAAAAATAATTTTTATACAATTTGTCTTAACACTGAAGTAAATGCTTCTAAGAAAGTGTTTGCTGTTCTCTTTCAAAATTGACTAGATCACAATGACTCCCCATCAGAATTTGGCTGGTGCTGATACTTACTTGCTTCTGAATTTTTTCTGATGAGACTGAGCTCTGACTCTATATGAAGGAGTTAAACTCAGATGCAAGAATAGTCAAATTCAACATCAGTACCAACTCAAAGAACTCCTTAGCTGTTTGCTTCTGACCTCAGTGGTAGTACATCACCTCTCTTCAGCATGCTGCACAACTGTGTGTGTGTGCTGGCAGCTGCATCCAAAAAACTGATTCTGTTTAAAAACTGACTTTTTTTTTTGTGGAGGTTAAATGAGCAGCCAAGGCAAGGAAATAATAAACTCCTTATGCTGTTCTTGGAATCAAAGGTCCTGCATCACTTAGTCGTGTCTTGGGTGTAAAAAAAAGGCATGTGAATGGTTTTGAATGATGACTTATTTTTCTGATCTGCTGCATAAAACCAGATTTTTCTGTAAGATGCTATTAGCTCTTAGATATCTCGGCAGATGAAAAATATTTCAAAGATCTAAACAGTGTTACAGTGGAGTGAAGTGTGAGTTTATTTATTTGCATCTGTAGCAACTCGGACTGATGTGGTGAGTTTTTTGAATATTGATGATTTCTGGACACCATGCCTCAAATTTAAGTGAAAGAATGAAATCCACTAGAAAATAATGAAATCTGCTAGAAAAGAATGAGCCATGACTACAGCTGAGGGGAGCATGGAAGAGGGATGTAATGGAGGGAATGAAGCAGCGTGGGAATAGGCTGAGACAGCATGCCTCAGGAGACAGGAAATACTGTTGAGTCTTCACAGGAGAAAAGCCCTAAGACTGGGGAGAAGAGACAATTCCAACTGGAAACCTGAGAGGGCTTTTCATGCACAGGTTTCAGTGTCTGTGTGGGATTAGGACTCACCACCGCCTGTTCCGGTGACGATGTGATAATACGGCTCATTGCATCGGTATGAGATCGCTGACTGGTACTCATTGTTTGCAAGTTCATTAACATAGCTGAATGCCCCATTGGTCAGGATTTTAGGGCTGCCACAGTTCACAACTAAAAAAGTTAAAAAGGGGAAAGGAAAAAAGAGATGAATCAAACAAAGTCATGCTGCCTGCAGGTCTAGGCTTGACTCACGTTTTTGCCATGATATGAAGAACCAAATAGGAGAGTTGGCAGAGAGTGGTTGTTCCAAAACAGATCCCAAACTGCGATCTTTTACTTTTAGATGTTACAACATTATAGCAAATTTTGAGTAATATTTTATGCATTTTTGTAAGGGGAGAAAAACATTTAAATATTTGCAAGCGGAAAAATGTACAGTGGACCTCCACAGGTCCTTCCAGCCAGCACATCCATGAGTCTATGGCATGGACAAATTGAGTCACGGAGGCTGAACTCTCCATGTTCCTGGAGGTGGAAAGCCACAGTGCGGGACATAATCCCCATTCTTGGATCACTCACTTTCACAGCGAGGCATGGGTTGATGCCATGTCCCATCAGCCTGGCAGACAGCAGTGAAGGACAGCAGCTTCTGATTGCCCTGCATGGGAAAGAAAGAAACTGTTGGTTGTACAGAGCCTTTCATTCCCTTCCCCACATCCAAATATTATTCTATCTGCCCATCTTTTCACTGCTGTCTAGTATTTGTCCCTCTGCAGTCTGTTCCAGTTGCTGTCTTCTCCCTTTGCTGCCTTCACTCTATCCTGTGTTTGACATAGGCTACACAGAGGCAAAGATACCAGCAGCCAGCAACCATAAAACCATGCCAAGTCTGGGGTGCTATCCAGTCCTGGCAATAGGAAGGCAGGTAACATCTTCTGCTTCAAGTCTGATTTCATATCCTTCCAAAGAGGTATCCTTGTTTACCAATGTTTCCTGGAATCTTTGTCTCTTGTCTTCCACCAGGGCTTCATGAAACAGTAACTGCATAGTGGAGAGAGCCAGGAAAAGAGAAAACACTGGAAGAAAGCCAAGAGAAACAAGGAAGAAACAGAAATTGCAAGAGATTGTCATGAGTGAAGTCTCTGAAGAAAGTCTTACTAAAAGGTAAAAGACACAAACAAAAGAGAAGCCAGAATATGGCTGAAAGGAGTGGAGAAGACATCTCACCTCCATCAGATTATACCCAGTCTTGCAGCTGACAACAAAATAGTCTTGAAATTGATACACAGGTTGCAGGTCTCTGATGATGGTAAACTGGTCCCGTGGGACAGGCTGTGGGCACCGTATTTCTGTGAGAGAGGGACAGGTTAAGTTGGGATTAACAGTGTCAACAGGATGTAGTAGCCTCTGGGGGAGAAATCTCTTACTCTCTGAGGTGTAGTGGATCTTCCATCCATGGCTGAACCCTGACTCATCAGTTATGAAGAGTATGTCCACCTCATTGCTGTTGGTTTCAATGATGCCAGGTGATTCCCTGCCACAGAATTCACCAATCTCTCTCCCTCGTGCTTGGATCTGATGAGAGAAACAGGAATCACAGGGACAGAAACACATAAGCCTCTCTGTCCCAATATCCCTATTTCAATCCAGAGCAAGTTTACCAGAGTGCCTATGACAATGAATAGGGCTGGTTGTCTGACCCACCTTTGCTGATGTCTGAACTGACAGATCGGAACAATGGACTGACCTACCACAAGCTCTGCTTCTCCCTTATCATGGCAACCAGAGTTACAAACCCCTTCAAATCCTGAGATTAAATCAAAGGGAGATTAAACTGGAAGAAGGACAGGGGTTTTTCCTCCACTCACAGGGCCCTGTGACCCATGGCCTCTGACCTCAGGACCATGGTAATTAAGTGCACTGAGGGAGGGACAGAGACATGCTCCTTCATGCTGGGATATTCTCCTTGTACTGATCCCATATTTCTTATCTCAGTAGTGGTGCCCCCAAAATTCCTGTCCAGGTCTGGCAGCAGGGTTGGAAGTAGAGTTTGCCAATCTCCATTACCTTGAGCTGATCATAAGGACAATGGACTTGCTGGTGTTCATCAATGTCAAAGGGTTCCAAGAACGTGAGGGTGATAGACAGGCCCTTTGGCAGACGGATGCTGTAGTTACACCGGAGGTCTTCAGGATAGAACTGGGGGTACTCAGGGCTGCTCAGGTACCCAGACGCCTCTGTGAACAACTCACTGCTGCACTCCACTGGTGAAGAGGAAGAAAGTAGAGGTCACATCATGGGGCCGTGTCTTTGGCAGTCCCATCATCTGCTCACTAAGTCCCTTCTCCCAGCCTTCCTGGGTGAAGGGCTCCTTCCCTGGAACCCTCTGATCTTTTAGAATTTCTCTTTACCTTTGCAGGAATGGTGGTCACTCTGAAGCTGGTACCCAGTGCGGCAAGAACAGAAGTAGCCACCCACATAGTTGTGACAGAAGTGCTGGCACTGAGGCCTTTCGTCATTCTCAGTTGGATTGTTAGGGTCACATTCATCCAGATCTGAAGACACAGGAAATGCAGGGACAAGGGGAGGAAACTGTTAAACATCTCTGCTCTACACTGCAAGTACTTAGAGATCCGTATCTTTGATTAAAGCTTCTCTTTATTTGTCTGGCAAGGAGAAAAATCGGTTGGAGCCACGCACAGGCTTTTCTTGCTGTATGTTGAGGGTATTTCCTACTCACCCACAGCTTTGTAGTATGCCAGGAAGCCCCTGTAGGGAATCACTGTGCCGTTGTCTTCATTGGAGAAATCAGAATGAAATTCTATGTTCATCCTGTTCCCCTTAGATACAAACTCCTTTCTTCCTGGGTGGTTGCCTGTTTTTGACCCAAGCTGGCCACAATATCGGCCCAAGTCCTTCTTGTCTGCTTTAATCTGTCAAGGTTAAGGAGAAATCAGCCTTGTAAGATTGAGTCTGCTCCATGCATGGTATTACCCAATCATGAGTTGCCAGTACCCACTCCACCCATTTCTATCTTTAACTCCTTCCCTTTCCTTTGTGGGAACCATCAGAGGAGACCTGGTGAATAAAGAGCCATTGCGTGTGGTGGCCATTAGATTCCCATCTCCATCCACCCCTTGGCCCAGGTATCTATGCATGTACCTTAACATAGTCATAGAAGCAGGACTCAGATGGCTCCAGGTCAAAGTATTTGAAGGTCAGCTTCACCACATAGCCTTTTGGGACCTGGACATCCCAGCTGCTAATGTTATTGTTGGGATATGGCTTGGGATAGCCAGGGGATCTGATCTCCCCAAAAAGCTTTCTTGAGACTGGATTGCAACTGATCACTCCAAAAAAGAGGAAGGCCCATGGGAGACAAGGAATATGCCTGTGAACATAACAAATAAAAGATGACATTACATAAATTGAAGTAATTCAGAATCAGGGAAGGCTTCACAAGTGACTTGACCATTGTTTAATGGAATGCAAACAAAGGAGGCCTCACTGGAGAACCAACTTGCTGTTTGGATCACTTGGGAACAAGGAGGACAGCTGAAGTGAATACACCAACACTACCCAGATTCCAGCGAGGCATTGTGACGCAGACAGAGAAATTCAAAATCCATCAACCCAGAAAGCAGTGTGAAGAAGCATAGGTGATCAAGGTCTGCATTTTCCCAGAAGTCATGGGGATGAGTCTCAGAGAACCAGAAGTTTGGTTCCCTTTGGCCCTGGGCCAGTGGGTCATTTCTGGTTATTGCCAACTTAGGATCACTGGTGAGGATCTGAAGATCTCAAGCTTGATTTGCTGAGGAGCAATCCTGTCAGTGTCTCCTGGGGAGCCCTCTACTCTGTCATGCCTTGATCTCTCTCCTCCAAAAGTTGGCGCTCACTCTTTTTTTATTTTTTTCTCACTTTGCAGATCCCCCCTCTTCCCCTCTGTGTTCCTCCGAAAAAGCTCAGTGCCCAGATCTCAGCCAAACATCAGCCAGGAGGATCCTTCTACGTGCTAGCAAGGTTTTTAACGGAGGAACAGTGAGCAGCAGCTTAGCCCCCTTGACCTCTTCTCCTCCCTAGAAGGGTCTAACCCCCTCGACAAGGCAGTGCCAGCGCGTCCCCCTCCCCGGAGTCCCCACTCACATCTCCGTGCGCTCGCCCGCCGCGCCCCTGCCCGTCCTGAGCTCCGAGGGGGGAGCCGGGGGGCGGGCAGGGCGAGGGGAGGAGAAGGAGGAGGAGGGAGCGAGGCAGGAGCGGGGAATAGAAAGCCGGACGACGAACAGCCTGGCCCGGGACTAGGTCCGCGGCGCCTGCTGCCCTCTGCTGCCGGGTCCCGGTCCGCCAACAGGGGCCAGGGGGCGTCTCGGGGGCTGCCCCGGCTTGGTAGGAAAAGGACTGCTACAAACCCCTCCGAGGGTTTTATCTGCAATCCAGCACCTGCTTCGAGTTTGTGCCCCTGAAAATATCCTCCTAGGAAGTCCTTCCCAAAGTTTCTGGGCTGTTTTCTGGTATAGGAAGACCAGAAATTTTATAGTCTTCCCAAACTATTTTAAACTTAAAAAAAAAATCAAATTGTGAAAACCCCTAGGTTTTTTCAACTCTGGTCTGCTGGAGAGCACGTCCGAGATTTTTCGGGGCAGGGGGTGGAGGGAAGAAACTGGGATTTTCTTCAAGGAAAGCAGGAATGCTCAGGCACTTGAGTTAAAGAGATATTATGAAAAATGAAAAAGTCTACAGGATTAAAAGGATTATGAGAAAAAAAAATCCATTTTCAAGGACCCTTCTTGCTGTTTCTTTTGCAAGTGTTTTTAGGAAAAATGAGACAGATAGATAAGGCACTCTATTTAATGGGGAAATGAGAAAATACAGCTACTTACAAATCTATTTTAGGGTGTTAACAACACAGTGCTCAAGACATATGTTGTGTGTCCCCGACTTTATGAAGTTTAAAATTTCTTGGCTTTCAGACTTTTGGTGTAAGAGATAAAACAACATTTGAGTGGTTTTTCCTTAGAATTATGGATGGCTTCAGAGAAGTTAGCAACTGCCTTGCATTGAAATCACAGGAAGTAATTCACAGCTACAAAATCATGTTGAATGAAGATGAAAATAGCACTAAAAAGAATCAAGGAAGCATCTTTGGGATATTTATGGAAGTGTACTAGTGAACCTGCTCATCAAATGTCTTTGAATTATTATCTGAAAAAGATCACATCAACATGTAATTAGTGCCTCTGTAATAACACCACATGGCCCCATATATCAGATTTAAGAGTAAGTAGGGGGCATTATCCCAGTACTTCCCTATGTCCAAATATGTCCTCTGCATGATGAACACACTTGGGCAGTCTCATTGCTGTGCTTTGCCATGCCAGAGCAGGTTCTACTGGCTTACTGTCCCACAAGAAGGGAAACTTTTACTCAGAAACCACGTCTGGAAAGTAGCTAGGAAGTACTGGAAACTACTGTTTGAGAGATCTGTTATGTGCAGGTCACTGGTGGGAAGAGTGTTCCCTGACAAAGCATGGATAGACAGAGGTGCCTGAGGATCATTTGTAAGGAAGCTGAGCACTTACTGAGAGTGTCTCGTGACACTTTCAAGGTACATCTCCTATGTCTTCATTTCCTTCTCCCTCCCCAACAACATCATCTGGGATAATAGGAGAGTACTTTAGCTGGTGAAACAAGGGTGATCAGCTGGAGATACTCCTTGCTGGAACAGCACACCTCTAATACATGTCCAGTAGACCCAACTGATTTGGACAATACAGCTACATCCTTAGTCCTGCTCCAGTGCTGCCACTGGTGGCATTCCCCTTCAGATGCTCAGTGCAATTTTTATGTTAGGAGCCAGGAAATACCATGGTACTGGTTTTATCTCAGGAGGAAGATGTCTGTGCCTTTCTGTGATTAAGGGCAGAATTCATGTAGGGCCACAGAATACATGTAGGAACACAGAATGCCAAAATTAGTACCTGTTTGCAGCCTGCTTGATTCAGTTGAGTTACAAGTGGTTTGGACAATAAATCCAGACAATATCAGAGCAAAGTAGAACTGCAGCTCTTCAGCATGGTCAAAGATGCCAACATTCTCTCATGAAGCGAGACTCCTGCTTTGAATACAGATATTGAAGGAGGTCATTGGAAAGAAATCTGCTCTGCAGCCTCAGAGGCCATGAGATTATCTTCTGACATGCCGATCAGACCCTTTCATCCACTGAGAAGAAGAGTTGGATACTTTATTCTCAGACCTGAGGCAAGGAGGACAGAGCAATACCTCTGGGTGTCCTCCTACAGCTACACTACCTACCCTACAGCACATCAGGACCACCAGGCTCACCTGCAAACACCGAGCTGCTTTCTCAGGCCACTCTACCTTCAACCCTCTTGGCTGACTACCCAAAAGTTTGGTTTGAGCCTTGTGGGGAAACTCTGCCACTAGCCATTGGGCTTGGGATTCACAGTCAGGTCTGTGATGTTGAATGGTTCAGACAAATCATGCCACTCCTGCAGCTCTGGCTGATATGGAGAGGGTGATCTAGACCAAAAGAAAGTTCAGAACTCCAAGAGTGGATCTTCCCTCATATGAGATAGTGAGCAGCAGCAGCATTTGGGCAGTTTGTTTCTGTGTCTTCTAAACCAAGGAACAAAGCCAAGTGTAACACTCCAGGAGGTACAGTTCTGCAGAACTACCACTCAGCATGGGGCACGAACAAAGAGAGTGTCCTCCCAGTATCACACCTCACACCCTGCCTTGCACTGCCATCTTCACTTCCCACAGGCTTGTGTCTCAGTAATACTGTTGTGTAAAGTCACCACCTGACTTCAGCATCACACCTATTGCACGATTACAAAAGAAAAACCAGTGAACCGTTAGTGCTGGTAGTTACTGTATGAAGCTCTAGAAAAGGTTGGAGTACTATCCCTTAAAACTATTATTAATAGTTTTAGTGGACCACATCAAGTGGGTATGATTCTTATCTATGGTTCTGTCACAACCAGATACTTCCTGAAGAAGAGAGGCTGTCATGGATATATGATGGCTGGCAATCAGTCAGAAGAAATCTACTCAGCATATGACCTCACAGGCTTACATGACAATTAAGTGGATGGTTGGCAGGCCAGTGGAAGAGTCTGGCTAACCACCTGAAGGCAAGAGCTGTCTGCCATCCAACCAGAATGTAGGCTCCAGCTTGTGGTCCAGGACTTGAAATGAGAAGATTACTTGTTGATCACTCAGTTTGGAAGATACCAGCCTGTATATGGTGAAGTGAACTTGGTGCTGGGGATCAGAAGCAGCTCAGAGGGCCTCTTGTGGTATGGAAGCGTCCAAAGAGGGCAACAGTTGAACCAACTTTAGCTATCAGTTAAAGCTCTGCCTTTTGCAACTCCATGATACAACAAAGGTCAGGTAGAGGCTCCTTGTGACAGAAGGAATGATGGGTTGAGGTCTGCACAGAACAGATAAATGATATGCCGGATGGCATGGCTTTGATTGCTCACTGGTTTGATTATGGCACTCTTGCCCTGTGGATATTGACAGGGTGCTCCTGCCTTGTATGTCCTCAGAGACAACTGTGAAGAGCCAGAGGCTGACACTGTGGGCACAGCTACAGCTCCCCAGCCCTCTGGTTATCACGTTATGAAGCAATGCTTTTCTCATGGCACTCAACTTTGCAGTTCCCTGAAAAGAAGCTCTTCAGAAAACACTATTTTTAAATGAGCTGCTGGAGGGGAAAAATGCATTTTCTCAGCTTGAAGAGGGTCTGTATTTTCAAAATCTTCCAATCTCTCAGTTTTCTGTGGTGTCAGTAGCAACACCTTTTTGCATACCCTGCTCTTCAACCTTTTGTTGAGAGGTAACCACAAGCATTCTTCAGAAACAACCGCATGTGGGCTTGTGCCCATCCCATCAAGTGTCATCAATAAAACACATCTCTCTTTGGCACTGTTCTGGCTCTTTCAGGAGACTTCACCTCCTTTGTTTCTGCCCCTTGGTCTCCGATTGCAGACAGCTGTGAACCAGGGGAGCTATGATGGTCATGGGGAGATGCTACCAAGAATGCCAGAGGGAGCGTTGGGACTAGAGGGAGGAGCCATGGTTTCTTACACCAGGAAAAGAGCCTGAGCCTTTCTCACTTGTGGGACCTTCTCAGGAGTGCAGTGAACATGGGTCTCATTGCTCCAGCCCTCAGATTCCACACCATCACATGGGAATCTTGGACTCTGAAGAAGTGTTGCTTTCTACCCATGGCTGCCCCATGTCTGAAGTGTTCAAAGTCATTTTGGAGGGGGTTTAAGCTACCTTGTCTAAGTGGAAAGTGTTAAAGAATCACAGGATCATTTAGGTTGGAAAAGACTTCCAAGATCATTGAGTCCAACCTTTGACCAATTGCCACCTTGTTAACTAGATCACGGCACTAATGCCATGTCCAGTCTCTTGAATGCCTCCAGGAATGGTAACTTCATCACCTCCCTGGACAGTCTGTTTCAATGCTTGACAAGCCCTTCCTTAGGGAAATTCTTCCTGAATTTGTCCCTGCCCATGGCGGGGGGATTGGAACTAAGTGATCTTTACGGCTCCTTCCAACCCAAACTATTCCGTGATTCCATGATCCCGGGATCCCGAGAACAATGTGGCATCCCCAGAAGATGGCAGGTGCTGGTGGCTGCCGAAGAAGGGGTCTGAGCCACCCTTGCCCACTCGGGCACCGACCCCCGCATCCCTGGGGGCGCCGGGGGCAAACGCGGGGTTCGGCTGCGGCGAGGGCGGCAGAAGTAGCAGTGGAGCCCCGGCACCGCTCCTCCCCGACGCTCTTATTCTGAAAGGAGCCTCTGTTCAGACGGCGGCCCATCGCCCTCCCCGCCCCGGCCCATCCCGCTCCCCGCCTCCCGCTCCCCGCCGGCCGGGACCCGCCGTGACCCCCGGCCCGGCCCCGCCGCTGCTGGCCGGGGGCGAGGCACAAGAAAACACACTGCTAACAGCGGGGGCTCGGCTCGCTCGGGTCTTGTTTCGTTTTCTTTTTAGTTCTGGGGAGCAAGGGTTCCGTCCGGGCATCCCTCCGGCGAGCGATCACTTCACTTTCTGGAAAACCTGGACGCAGACCTCATCTTCAGCAGTCATGCGCTGGGGAAAGCGGAGTAAAAGAGGAGTTTAGGCTACATCTTCCCCCCCTCCCCACCTACCATCGCTGCAGTCCCGCCAGCCCTCCCGCTGCTGCACAGCCGACCCTCCCAAGCCCCAGCGGGTCTGGCTCCAGACCAGGGAAAGGACATTGCCTTTGTTGAGCTGTTTAACATTTGAGTTTAACTTTTAAACCCTGGAGGCGGATGTTTGTGTGAAGTGGTGGCTGCCCCTGTGGAGCCGGGGATGAAGTCTGAGAGCAGCTGGAAGGAAAAGCTGCAGGGCTGGCTCAGAGCCCATGGCGCCCGCACTGTGTTGCCCCCACCCACTGAAATTAGGATTTAGCAAGTTGTGCTGGATCCCCCTCCTCACCAGGTGCAGCTGGTCCCCCTCCAGCCAGTGTCTCCAGCCTCGGTTCCTCTTCTCTCCTAGCTGCTCACACACCAGCTGATCACCCTCCCAGGAGACAGTTGTCTGAAAAAAAGGAGAGGGGAAGACATGGTCCCAAGACAATCGGATCTCTGCAATACAGGTTTCCAGTAAAGACATTGGCTGTTCCTCTCACACAATTTCAAATGCAGTCCCTGATCTGGTGTCTCTTTAGTGGCTTGTTTGGACTGATACTCTTTACAGGAGTTGAATGACCCTCTGGCTTCCAAGTGCAACAACAGAGTTCCACCAAGTGGGCCGACATTCCGTCTTTTGGGCTTTGCTCCAAAGGATAATATCCTCTGGGTCCCAAAGGACTGGTATTCTGCCTCTGTGGTGATCATCCCCTTTGCTGTGAGTAATTTACCCATAGAACTACTTAGTCCTGGACCTGCAGGGGCATGCCAGGTCTGGGCTGGGCTCTCATCTGGTTCTTGAATCAAAAGCTGAGCAAGTCCCTGAAATTTCTCGTGCACTCCCCCAGTCCCCTGTGAAACTGCACTGCTCGGGTTTCTCACCTGGCACTTGCGCCCATCCACAGGTCCCAAGTCTTCCTCAAACTGGACTCCCACGTCAAAATCCATAACGTAGTCCCGCAAGGTGGTGATGGTGCGTATGACCATGTGATCTCCCGTGTGAATGATCTCTTTGTCAGGCTTCAGTAGGCAAACCAGTTTTCGCAGGACCACGTTGATATCTGGAGAATGAGAGGGAGAGATGTGTGGATGATCTGGGTCCCTCCAGGACTGCTCCTCCACTCTTTTAGCTAGGGAACTCCAGCCACGGTACCTCCTACCCCCTACCACCACAGCGCAGAAGTGATGGTCTCAGACAGAAGGACCAGTTGGATTCCCAAATCCTTTCCTCTCCTTCCCCACTCCTGACTTTTTAGACATAGAAGGGAGCACAACAGGGAGTAGGGAGCATGATGGTGAGGGTGGCGTTACCTAAAGCCCGCAGGTAATTGTCCATATTCTCCTGGGACACGAAGCGGTAATACCCAGTGAGGTTTGGAGGCATCCCTGGGCAGAGGGACGGGGCGGACGGCACGGAGAAAAGATCGCAAGGAGCAGGGCAGTCAGGCAGCTGGGACCGAGCTGGCTCTTTAGGCGGGCCGGCCCCTCTCCCGCGGTGCGGTGAGCTCTGCGGGGCGGCCCGAACCCTAGGCTCCCCGCCGCAGTAAGAGTCTCCACGCCGGGGGGCGCGGAAAGGGCCGGCACGGCTCCTGATCGAGCATCTCCGCCTCGGCTGGGCAGGACGTAAGGACGGCAGGTCATCTCCTCACCCTCCGCCCTCCTCGGGGGCTGCTCCTATTAAACTGTGGGCTTCCAACTAGCGGCAAGGTACCCTTCCCCGCCGGCCCTTTCTCACATCGTGACACCGGTGGCTGCGACCTTCCTCGGAGCAGTGCCTGGGCTGCGCTCCCTCTTGCCCGGACGCCCCGTCGAGGAGGGGCGGTGGCAAGCTGGCAGCTCCGCCCTGCTGAGCGAGAGCCTAGGCTCCGGACGGGTGGCGGGGTACGGATGCCGTCTAAGCCCCTCGCTCCCGCATCTCCCAATCCTCACACCCCCGCGCCTCCCTTGGCAGCCGCCCCGGTTTTGAAGCTCCCCAGCCAGGCACCCTCGCCCTGCTCTGCCCGGACCGCAGTGGGAAGGCGAGGAGCGGCTCCCGCGCCCCGCCCCGCATCCCCATCCCGCAGCACCTGGCGCGGCGGNGGGCGCGGAGCGGGTGGCGGAGGTGCCTCGGTCCCTGCGCGCCGCCGCCGCGGGAGCGAGGGCGTGGGTCGCGCCGGGACCCGCCGCCACCGCCGCGATGGGCGACCCTCGGCCCCGCGCCGCCGTCCTCCTCCCTCTGCTCTGCCTCTGCGCCGCGCTGCCCGGCAGCGCCTCCAACAAAGGTGAGCGGCGCAGCGCCGCGGGCTCGGTCCCGGGCGGTGGCAGCGGACGCTCCGCTGGGACCCCCCGGCCGCCCCCCGCGCCGGGCTCTGGAGGGGCACGTCGACCGCGGTTCGTGCTGCCCGCAGGCTTCGCCCAACACATTTTTGTTGGGGCATCTCCGCGGTCCCCGGCGGCTCCGGCTTTCTTCGCCCCTTCGGGCGCCCTCATGCCATCCCATCCCTATTCTCCACTTTGTCCATCTGTCATCCTACCACCGTGTTTTTCTCCATTCTTTCATCTCCTTCTAGCATTCCCCTCGCATTTTGCCCTTTTCCATCCACTTGTCTTGCTTTTGTTTAGTTATCACTGTGTGGATTTAGATTCCCTTTCCTTCCCTAGCATGCTGAGAGAGAATATATTGTTTCTCCACAGACCCCTGCGGTCTCTAAAAGACATCCCCTATCTCCATCTTCCAATCTGAGTTCATCCATCTACAATCTGTCAATAGGAATTATTATACAGTTACGTTTTAATGATGCAGGTTGCTTATATAAAAGAGTATTTTATGTGATATAGATAAAAAAACCCAAACCATCCCAGTGCTACAGCTGTAGCGTTCTGAATGCAGATGTTCTTTGAGCACGTATAGTGATGGAGAAAGCTGTAGGTTTCTAGATCTGTGGCCGTAGAGACAGGCGTGAGAGATTCATCCGAGGAGAGTCAGTGCATCAATAATCTGACAGGGTGGGAGAGTCTGCAAGCATTTGAGGGACTCAGGGGTCATTGGGGAATGTGACACCTTAGGGTGCTTTCCGTGCTTTGGTAGGGCTACAGGGCGGGTGCACCGCAGAGGTTTGTGTACACTGACATTGGCAGGGGCATTTATTTGTACTGCTCTGGTTTCATGGGGCCCAGTGGCAAGGAAAGGCCCCTTGTGCTCTGGATTCTTCCTCTCCTTTGTGAATTTGCACTCGGAAACATCTACCCACCTTTGGCAAATTTTTTTAGATTTAAAGGAGCTTTCTTGAAGCTGGTAGGAGTCTGTATCCTAAAAATATTCCCCAATTTTTTTTCTATTCTCCAGCAACTAATTTCCTAAGAAATCAGACTGGTGATTCCCAAGTTGCAGGTGGATGCAGCAAAGGATTTATCTCTCTACCACCAGCTTGTTACCCCAGCAACAGGGCACATTTGGCATTTGTAGCTATGGATTCCCACCTCGGTGGTGTGGCGCATGAACTACAGCCGTAACAGAATGGAATCTAGAGGGGACAATGGAGGGGTAGGGGGAGACGTGGGCACTTGCTGACAGGGAGGATTCCACCTGCATACTGAGCAGGATGGATGTTTCTCTGGGTTTCCTACGCAATGCTTTATAATCTCAATCAATATGGTGATGGAGAAGTGCCAACCCACGCTCCTTGCTGTTACGCCAGGCTGGGTCTGGCTGCTCTGCCGTGCTGGGGCATCCCCACTCTGACCTGTCCCCTGCCTGCTGGCCCACCACTCAATTCCAGCAGCATGCTCTGGTGCCGGCATGCAGAAATGTTTGGTTATACAGGATACTGCCCCTCTTGAGTCAACACATCAGGCCATGCCAATATGGCAATTCAGAGGACACTGTGCTGCAGAGGATGGATTCACATACTGGAAGTAGTGCCCTTGAGGGGAATGGCTCTGTATCCTACTCCCCACCAGTTCTGAGCCATGCTGTGCTCCAAGTGTGGCTGGGTTGTAATAAATCTTGGTCTCCGGGGGGTGGGAGAGTGGGGGATTATCTGGAAATGGGGGTTGTAACTAGGCCATGTAATATAATCTCTGAGGCCCATTTGGCAGAGAGTGGGCATGGGGGAGGGGTTTTTAATTTGTAATGATTTTTTTCTCTCTCCTCTCCCTTCCCTCCCCCCCACCCCTTTATTTCTCCCTTTCCCTGCCCCGGAGCCTGTGTGATAAAGATTAATTTGCTATTTCTGGGCCTGTGACATTTTTCAGAGCCTCCTGCTGGCTGCTGCCTCCATGCCAAGCCTGGCTGGGCTCCAGCCAACAGGATTAGCAAGGAGGGGCCAAGGGAATATGGTGCTCACCATGGAGTGGGGAAGGAAGGAGCAAGGGACTCTCGGGATAGGTTACTATGTGCACAGGGTGGCTGACTGAAAGGGTACCTGGGCGTGTATGTAGGTCCTGGGCCTTAGTCCAGAGGATGCAAGACAGAAGTGATAATGGCTGCATGCAAGACTAGTCCCCTGGGGACACCTCAAGGGAAGATGTAGCCTGGATCCTCTAATTATGGCTTCATTGAGCTAAAGGATTTAGCATTTGGAATATGTCTCCAGGATCAGGCTACTCCTGCCTCTTGAGTTCACTTTTTTTTAAACTGCTCCAGCTTTCCTGGGCACCCAGATGCCTGTCCACATATTTCTGTTAAGATAGTAATGAGGAGACCAGAGGGAACACGTTGTTTCTGATGAGGTCTCCCAAGAATAGAACTAAATAAAGATAACTTCTTCCTTCCAACCTATTTTAGACTTCTTTATTTCCATAGAAGAACGTGGGGAGAGGTGGTTGTTGGTTGCCACTGAATGATATTCTGCTTGTTTCCTACTGAATCTGACACTGGTGGCTAATACATTCCTGTCCTCCATCCCTTGCCCCAAATCCACCTCAGCAAACAAGCACAAACCCTGGATTGAAGCCGAGTACCAGGGCATCGTCATGGAGAATGACAACACAGTCCTGCTCAACCCACCACTGTTTGCACTGGACAAAGATGCTCCACTGCGCTATGCAGGTAGGTGGGTAACAGCTCCGGAAAGGGTGGGAGACAGGGACAGACTTATGAAGAGTCAGAGACAGGGTGACATTCATCCCTGTGCAGGATCCAAGCTCTCTCTAGGAAATGAACACTTCCAAACCTTGTTCTGGAGGAGGTGCCTGGTGAAGTCTGGAGGCAATTTGGGCACAGCTTGATTTTAAGATCCTGTGAGCTGTTTCCTTAGGGAGAGAAATTGAGGGTGGAGTCAGCTACTTTTTGACGCAGTTCTGCTATTTCCAAAGATCACATGCACAGTGCTGTGTCTGTGAGCCCTGGAGAAAGCTGGTAGGGCACACTTCATTGGCAGTGCTACTTCTCACAGTAAGCACAAATTCATGTAACAACGGATGAGGCTTTACAATTCCTACTGCTTGCCTAGGCCATGCCTGGAGCTTCCTCATGCATCCTTCCCTCAGCTTTGGGAGAGGAAAACAGGTCCCTGTGAGTTGCATTTTAGGATTTAGGTGACCCAATCTGCAGTTCCTTGCGGTACTCTGTGCCTCCTGCATGTGTGGGTGGATGAGGCATCATGGATCTTTATGTTCTGGCTATTTCCTGTATATGGCCTGTTTTGCCTCCTTGAGGGATGCAAAGGAGCAATAAGGTGCTGTTTCAGGTCTGTGGCCTTGCAGCACTAACAAATATGGCTTGAGCCTTGTAACCTCTAATCTTTTGTGATGCTGGTCAGGACTCCTTGCCGTGGGAATAGTCTCCAGTAGATGGCAATCTGTGCCATTACTGGCTGTAAGGGATAGCAGGAGGAACTGCTAGGGAACCAAAAATTGCTCAAAATGAAGGGTGATAATGAGGAAGAATGGAGAGTGTAAGTTAGAAAGGAAGAAAATATGGGAAAGCAAGGGGTGAAATGTGCTCTCCTAAGCCCTTTTCTTTCTCCCCTTCCTCTCTGCTTTTGTGTGTACCAGGTGAAATCTGTGGCTTCAGGATTCATGGATCAGGTGTACCTTTTGAAGCTGTGATCCTGGACAAAGCTACAGGTGAGGGGCTGATCCGGGCCAAGGAACCAATGGATTGTGAAGCACATAAGGAGCACACATTCACCATCCAGGCTTATGACTGTGGAGAGGGACCTGATGGAGCAAATACCAAGAAATCACACAAGTAAGTTGATGCAGACATTGCTGCATGTTACAAGATGTGATCTGTCACAGAAACACACAGGAAAGCTGCTGTGGAAATACTTCATTTAGCCAGAAGTATTCTTCTCTTATCTGTGATACTGTAACTCAACGTGTTAAGAACGCCCAAAGAGAAATGTTCACTGACTGTCACATGATTGAATACACTTGAAATGTGGGCTTTCTGACAATGCTAAGGGTGGTGTTTTATGTTGCTGCATATAGGCAGGAGGTCCAGATTGCATTATTATTCCTTTTGCTCTTTCTGTGAGGTTGGCAAGCAACATCCAGGCTGCTGTGTGCTAGCATTGCTGCATTGAAACCAAGGTCTCTTTTCTTATCTTTGCATTTGACATCTGCAAATCAGACTGGTGTGCTTTAGGGGACTGACTTTGAAACTTAGGTGGCATATGGCTCCTAATCAGTCCATCAGTTCTTATTGATGTCTCTCTGCATCAGGGCCACAGTGCATGTTCGAGTAAATGATGTGAATGAGTTTGCTCCCGTCTTTGTGGAAAAGTTATATCGTGTGGCAGTGACTGAGGGAAAGCTGTATGACCGCATCTTGCGTGTGGAGGCCATTGATGGAGACTGCTCACCACAGTACAGCCAGATCTGCTACTATGAGATCCTGACCCCCAATATTCCCTTTCTGATTGACAACGATGGTAAGAATCCTCACCCACTGTGTGCACATCTCTCCCTCTTTCCTGCTTTGCTCCTTCTCTGCCAGTCCCATTTACAGGCAGAGCTGTGCTATGTGAATTTTCTGGCACTGCTGATCTATTCTGGTGTAGAGATGGAGCAGCCGTTTTGTGGGATGCTATAGCTTGTTACAGAGTGGCACTGGGTAGGGGGACTCAACCCCTTTTTTATTGTTTTTATCATTGTTCAAAAATAAGAGTGATTTTTAGAAGGAACATCTTTGAGAAGACTGCCTTTCCTCTCCCTTGACTCTTTGTTTTGCTAACCAGGGAACATTGAGAACACAGAGAAGCTGCAGTACAGTGGAGATCGTGTCTACAAATTCACAGTGACAGCCTATGACTGTGGAAAGAAACGGGCTGCTGATGATGCTGAAGTGGAAATCCAGGTGAAACCCACCTGCAAGCCCAGCTGGCAGGGTATGAAACCTACAAACACAGTTATGTCCTCCCTTTGCTTTTGCTTAACTACTACTCAGTCCTGCTCATTGCAAATGTTTGTATTTACACATATAAATTTGTATGCCCATATACATGGTTTAGTTTTGGCACCAACCCACTCCCATCAGGGGATGCAGCAGTCATATAAATCTGTTGCAAAGCCACAGAAAGGCAAATTCTAACATTGGAATATCATTCCTTGGGTCACTGTGAACTGCTATGTATTTGATAAGGCTCATAGGCTGTATTCAATGTAGATTGTTTTGGGGGTTGCTCGTCTTGTGGATATTTGGCTTTTCCAGGGGTGTTGTGTGCCCGCAGGTTCACCTTAGTCAATTAGAATTAAGGAGAAATTAACACAGCTAAACACCTGCTCTGCCTGATAAGGAGGGGTTGACCAACCAAGGAGTGATGCCACACCAGTATGAGTTGTAGAAGCTGAGAACTTGGATTCTGTGTCTCTAGGAAATTTTCCCTTGCACTGATGCCAGTTGCATAAAGCTGTCTTTTTAATACGAAAAGGGCCAAAACTCTGGACTACTTCATAGATGCCACTTGTGTGTGTGCCAAGTGTGCTGGCCTTGGGTCCTTGGCAATACCTAACCCCTCCTTTCTCTCCTTTTCATTAGGCTGGAACAAGCGGATTGAGTACACCCCAGGTGCAGGCAGCCTTGCACTCTTCCCCACCATTCACTTGGAGACCTGTGATGAGCCTCTATGGAACATCCAGGCCACGGTGGAGCTGCAGACAAATCATGTGGCCAAGGGCTGTGACCGGGATAATTACTCCGAGAAGTCACTGCGCAAACTCTGTGGTGAATTGGTTCTTTCCTGTTCTGAGAGCAGCTGTGGCACAGCACCCTGCCCCTTCTTCTGGAGGGGTTTACACTGGTAGCTCTGTGCCTCACACAGTAGAGATAGTGGGGGTTGCATTCCTCACATCTGTTGTGGTCAGTGGGCTGGGAGGACCCCTAGCTCACATGCTGCATTGAGGGGCAATAGGCATTCCTGCTTGTATTTTGCAGAACTGGGGAATGGTATCAGCTGGAAGGGACCTTAAAGATCCTCTAGTTCCAACCCCCCTGCCATGGGCAGGGACACCTTCCACTAGACCAGATTGCTCAGAATCCCATCCAACCTGACCTTGAACACTTCCAGGGATAGGGCATCCACAGCTTTCTTGTTTTGTAAGGGGTTACCTGTGCTTTCCTTGCTGGGAAGGCAGAGGTTTCTATGCATTGCCCCAGTATACAGAGCGTGTGATTTCCCTCAGCACAGATGGAAAAGTCATGATCCTTCTCCAGGAGAAGGCCTATAGACAACTCCTCCTCTCTCTGTGTGCTGGGATGTTACGATGAGCCTTCTAGCACCCTCCTCGTCTGTTCTGCAGTTCTGTCTCCTTATTCTCCCGTGCCAACACTCATCATTCCTTTCCTTTTTGGTAGGTGCTGCCTCAGGAGAGATTGACCTGCTGCCAGTGCCCAGCCCCACAGCAAACTGGACTGCTCGGCTCTCAGTGCACTACAGCCAGGACAGCAGCCTCATCTACTGGTTCAATGGCAGCCAGGCTGCCCAGGTGCCTGTGTTGAATGGGCCGAATGCCCACGAGGGGCTGAGTGACCACTTCACCCTGTCCGTGTGGATGAAGCACGCAGTGGTGCCTGGCAAAGGCAGGCGGGAAGAGGAGACGGTGATCTGCAGTACAGTGCAGAGTGGTGAGATGCTTTTCCTGGGGTGGTGACAGTTCTGCCCTCTACCTTTAATTTGTTAGAGTGGCTTGTCCCTGCAGGGGGAATTCTCCTTTGTTTGGGAGTAGGACCTGGGCAGGGACAGAACACGGGTTCTTTAGGTGTCAGGTTTTTTCTGGGAGCACTCAAACCTGCTGTGAGCATATGGTGCTGAGTGCCAGTCATGGAGGCTAGCGTGTGCTTCTGGGTTCTGGCTAGTGAGACTGCTCAGGGGTGTGATGCATAACTCCTTGTGTTTCTGTCTTGTAGAGGATGGCTACTCACACTACTCCCTGTCTGTGCACGGCTGCCGGATTGCTTTCCTCTACTGGCCATTGCTGGAAAGTGCAAGGCCTGTGAAATTCGTCTGGAAGCTTGAGCAGGTGAGGAAGTATTTATTTGCCTCTTCCCCAGGTCCCTTCTCCTTCTGCCCTTTGCTGATCCCTTCCTCTGCTGTCGACTGTAGGTCTGTGATGATGAGTGGCACCATTATGCCCTCAACCTGGAGTTCCCCACTGTCACACTCTATGTGGATGGTGTCTCTTATGACCCTGCCCTTATCCATGACAACGGCCTCATTCACCCGCCACGGCAGGAACCCTCACTCATGATCGGAGCCTGCTGGACTGGTGAGCGCCCACTCCCCAAACCATGCTCCTCCCATATGAGGAAAAAGGGGAGGGAGAGCCAGAAGAGGTGAAAGAAACAACACCCAATAATAAATGATGCAAACCACATTGCAGTCATCTTGCCTCTGCACCAAAGCCAGTGCAGCTCCTTCCTTCCTTATGGACCAAGGTAACAGCAGCTCAGGGAAAGGTGTCATTGGCAGCTTTATGGACAACGAGCCGTTGAATATTCAATAGATAACCAACTTACAGGCAGAGGAGAGTTGAAACTCTGTACCTCATTCAGGAACTGGCGTTTCCACCAAAGCCCTTTACCAGAGAGCAAGCAGTACTATTTATGCTGGTTATTGTATTGGTGGGGTTTTCAGTGTCTTGAAGGTCTATATGAAGAAGTCACAAATCATTCTGTACAGGAATTGTGTTGGAAGACAAAAATAAGTTTAGAAACAAAGTTAGGCCTCTACCAGATTAAAACCTGTTCTGGGGAGATGGAAGGCTGCATTTCCCAGGTCTTTCAGGTCTCCTGCAAGACTGAAACAGGACAGAACTAAAGGAATTTACCTACTGCTTGCCTCCACTCCGGCAGCAATTTCTAGCAAGATCAAATCTTTACTGTAGTGCTGCTTCTCCTAGGTCAGGGATCTTCCCACAGCTCTTTGCTCTCGATTGGCCTTTTGCAGACAACAAATGTTGGTCAACTTGGGACCTCCTTTTGGAGCTATGTGAGTTTCAAAGGGATGTTGAGAACATGGCTTGTTGTGAGCATGGTTAATTCCCAAAACAGATAATACTGGGAAAGGATTAAAAAAACTAAACAGTGTACTTTCTCCCCTAAATCAGTTACTTGTCCTACAGTTTCACCATCCCATTCAGGAAAGGGATTCTGCCTTCTTTCATATGTGATGTGCTGTCTCTAGGGTTGAAAGGTGCACTGCTTGGCACAGAGCTGCTCTTGTGGACTGGCCAATACAGGCATTTGTATTGGTACTTGCCTGACCCTGTAACTACCATCTTCCAATGCCTTATTGCTTGTCTTGATGTTCTCCTTTTGCAGAGGAGAAAACCAAAGAGAAAATCAAAGGAAGCGAGAACTCCACTGATGCTGTACAAGGTAGGGAAAGGAAAGAAGATGGTTCTCTTCCCCTCTTTTCCATGCATGACTGTCACTTCTTGCATGGTGCCTCTCTCATACACCTTCCCCAGTCCTGTCCTGCCACCTCCCACTGCCTTGGGAGGAACCCCCTTACTTGGCAGATTGGTCCTTGGTACCTGTGGAGCATGAAAAGGCTGATGGAAGGATTGCAGCCTGCTTTGAGAGATAGAGTATGCTTTTCATGTGGAGAAAGAGTTGTCATGCCTGATCATTAAAGCTGGTCTCTGAAGAGCACAACAGCCACTAGAGACATCAGGAGATGTCACCTCATCCCTAACTATCTATGGAATGTGTAGTTTCTTTTACAAGCCCTCACAGGAAGCAGAGTAAGAAGGGGACAAGAAATTGTTTCCATCTGGCATTCAGCAGTTTTGCAGAACCTTCTCTGCACTACCCACCATTCACTGCCCTTGTCTTTCTGTTGGTCTGTTTTTCTCACTTTGCCCCATCTGAAATTCAAAAACTCATAATCTCTTTGCTTCAGCATCACCTGTTTTCTTTTTTTTTTCCATTTTCCCTTTTTGATTTTCCATGTCCTGTGCAACCCTCTGTCTCTCCCTGCTTCCCTTAACATCTGTATGTCACTCACATTGTTGCTTCTGTTGTCCAAGCCCCGTGCACCCCTCTGTCTCCCTCTACCTCCCTTTCATCTGTATGTTCCTCACACTGTTGCTTTTGTGGTTTTGCTCTCTTCCTCGTCATGTCTCTCACACCCTCCACCTCCCATGTTTCCCTCAGGAGATCCTCTGTCGATACACCACTACTTCCATGGTTACTTGGCTGGCTTCACTGTGCGCCCTGGTAGCTTGGAGAGCCGGGAGGTTATTGAATGCCTGTATGCCTGTCGTGAGGGGCTTGATTACAGTGACTTCGACAGTCTGGGCAAAGGGATGAAGGTATGCCCATCCGCCCAGCTTGCATGGGTCTCCTCCACTCTCCTCCCCAGCCTTGCTTCCCAGGACTTTGCCTGCTCCTCCACCTCTGACAACTCCCCACCTTTCTCCTTTATGTCTCACTTAGCCTGGATTCTGGACATTTGCCAAGGAACCATGAGTGTTTTCTCTTCCACTTGTAGGTTCATGTGAACCCCTCTCAGTCCCTTCTCACCTTGGAGGGTGATGATGTGGAAACCTTCAACCATGCAATCCAGCACGTGGCTTACATGAATTCTCTGCGCTTCGCTACCCCTGGAGTCCGGCCTCTCAGGCTCACCACTGCTGTCAAGTGAGTGGGCAAAGCAGCACCTCCAGCTAAGTTCAGCAACAGGGTTTGGACTAAAGCTCTTTCTGGACTAAAGCTATGCTCACTCACCTTGTATTTTAATTCTAATTGATAATCTCAAAATGGGTAAAAGTCTTCCTGAAAATAAATAAAGTACACAATATCCAAATGAATACTGCAATATTGGGTCCTAGGGTCTATGCATAACTTTCACTCACAGTGTTCCAGGCTTGTGGACTGGTTTAAATTTTCTGTGTTGTGTGGATATGACCACCTAAACCACAGTGGTGTCTCCCACCACACATCTCTGTCTTGCAACAGTAGGCTATTAAGCTTTAGGAAGACTACTGGAGAAAGGATATTCCCTTCACTGGAAGTAATCTGCAGGAGGCATTCTTTTATAATGTTGTTGTTGGAAGCTTGAGCCAACTGATGCATTCTACTGCTCTCCTTCAGGTGTTTCAGTGAAGAGTCATGTGTCTCCATTCCTGATGTGGAAGGCTATGTTGTGGTGCTACAGCCTGATGCCCCCCAGATCCTGCTGAGTGGCAGTGCCCACTTTGCTCATCCTGCATCAGACTTTGAGTCTCCTGATGGGATCCCCTTGTTCCCCAACCTCCAGATCAGCTGCTCTATTTCTCATCAGGTGGAGGCCAAGAAGGATGAGAACTGGCATGGTACTGGTGAGTATAGGGCAAGATATAAGAGACAAACTGTAAAGTCCTAGAAGAGTTACAGTCCTGCAGAGAAAGCAGAGCCCCTATAATTACACTCGAAAGAGAGAGTTTACAAATTTAGAAGCAAGGCACATTATCTGTCAATATGTAGGCTAATCGGCTCTTATCCCTTTCTGCTCCTCCCTGTACTTTCTCTATCCACTCAGTTCCTTTGCCTCACTCTCTCATAATTCTTTCCCAGGCTGCTCATTCCTAATCCCTTTACATTTTACCTACATTTGCCTTTATTGAATCCTGCACTGGATGGATGTCCTGCCTGTTACTCTCTCTACTCCCGCACTTACTCAGTCTCCTCCTACTTCCTTCTCTCCTGTTTTCTTCCCTTATTTCTTGCCCCCTCCCTTCTCCTCCTGCATCACTTATTCCTGTGAATTCCCCAGACAGTTTCCTCACACCCTGTAATATCTTGTTCTTCAATTTCTCTCATATTATTTCTCTGCACTCTATGCTCTACATGTCCTTTCACTTCTTCCATATCTCTTCTGGTAATGGAATTTCTTTCCCCTAGTTTTCTGTTCAGAAGCTTTGCCTTCCCTCATACAATGATGAGTTCCTTGACTTAGAGCAGATTGGTCTCAGGCCTGCTGAAAGCAAATAGTTATTGCCATTTTAAAGAAGGTAAGATCTTAAGATCTCAACTATGGTAACCAGCCATCGTGAGGCAGGGAAAAACACGCAGGGCCTGGGAATGTGTGAGTGTTGTCCTTAATTTGCAGATTGTCATTACAGCCAAGACATGTTATCATGAACCAGTCTGATAATGGTATGTTATTCCAAAATAAAGTGACCTTATTATGTGCATAACTAATGTCATTAGAACCAGGGGGACTCCTGCAACAATTAGACTGACAATGATTTTACTCAAGGTCAGTGCCAGCCAGAGGAGGAGAAGTAATTATGTATGATGTGAGCACTTTTAAGTAAGCGAGTACCACTCTTGAGTAACTCCTGCCTTCATTGATGGTTGTCTGCCTTTCTGGCCATGTCTTCTTCCTGTCTGCATCTCAGTGACGGACACACGAATGTCAGATGAGATTGTGCACAACCTGGATGGCTGCGAGATCTCATTGGTAGGAGATGACTTGGACCCAGAGAGGGAGTATCTGCTTCTGGATGGGGCACTGCTGCAGCAGCGGGGCCTGGAGCTTGTTAACACCTCTGCCTACCTGACCATCACAGGTATGTCCTCTCCTTGGTCCCAGCTGTCTAGTTACGCCTCTCTCACTGCCTGGTCAGGCATCACTGGGACAAGCACTTAACCTGATGTTAGAGATGTGTTGGTGTACTTCGAGACATTCTGACACGTAACCATTTGATGAACGCCTGGTTCTTGGAAGTCCCAGAACATTTCCTTGCAGAGGTGGCTTCTCCTCCACCAGTGGTACTGGGGCATGGTACCTGAGTACTCACCCAGGCTTGTATAACTCCTCCTGACTTACTCCTTGGGGTTTGTTGTTCTCAGGTGTCACCAACATTTTACATCACATGAGTGGGGAACAACACATCCCACAACTTGTGGACTGGTACAACACTATTGTGCTCTCCAGAACTTAACAGGACTGTTGCTCCTGGTCCTTCCTCCCCTTCCACTTGTTTTAGCAATGCTAAAGCAGGGATTTCATCAGGTCTTTAGCAGCAAGCTTCATCTCAGAACCCTTCCTAAAATGAATGAACTCAGCATTGCCTTGGATTCCTCTATAGCTTCTAGTTGCTACAGGTTTATGATGCCAGATAACTTTGAAGCAGGAGCTTCCTCACCCCACACCAATTCTCTCTTCTTGTCTCAGGTGTGGAGAGCATTGCAGTTTATGAGGAAATACTCCGCCAGGTCTCATACCACATCAACCACGGTGCTGCTCTTTATGAAAGGAAGTTTCATCTGTCCTGCACTGAGATGAATGGGCGCTACTCCAGCAATGAGTTTACTGTTGAGGTACAAGACCAATACATAGGTTCTTCTGCATGCATGGATATGACATAGTGGCTAGGAATGCACACAGCATAGAATGTACCATGGACACAGGGCTGAGTCCTCTCACTCTGGTCTTTCTACAGGTGAACGTCCTCCACAGCATGAATCGAGCTGCTCATCCTAACCATATTCTGAGTTCCCAGCAGTTTGTGCACCGAGGCCATCATTTACCCCCAGAGCTGTCTGGGCACAGTTTGGCAGGCACCCATAACAACCCAAGTAAGTAACACTATCTTTTGGGTTCATTCCTTTAGGTCAGGATGCTGATTTTCTGATATCCTGACAGAGCCGATAGCAGAGGATTCCTTTCAGGCTCCCCATACCTGTTATACTGTCCTGTCTCACTCATCATTAGCCAATGGACTGCAGTCTGTGTTCAATTTTAGAGCACGGTGCAACAATCCTCCTCTTGTGGCATGTTGTTTTCTTGATGTAGAAGCAGACTGAAGTCTACATGTAATCAGAGGGCCTATAAAAAACAACCATGAGCTTGGTGATTTCAACCACATACCTTATAAAGGTGTGTGTAGGCTTCTGTAGTTTCAGAAAGAAGCTTTAGTAGAAGGAGAGTGAGTCAAGACTGCCACTGCTCTAAAAAAAAAAAAGAGATGGGACTAGGCAGTGGTCAGCAAGGCAGAAAAATATAAGAAATGGCACAGCAAAGACAAGAGGAGGATTCTTGCTGCCAAAACAGAGGAGAGAGAAGCCTGAAAGCTAGATGAGATGTTGGTTTGTGCTGGTAGCTCTGTGCCACAAGCATGAACACAGTCCAGTTAGTTCCTTCTAGGCTGTGAAAGCTCCAGGACTTTTTACAGACATTTTGGTCCCATGTTGAAGGGAATAAACAAGGCACCTTTGAGCTAGCTTTTGCTGCAGCTTCCTGAAGCAGCTGATTTCAAGCTGGTCCAGTCCTGCAGCTGGCACTTCAAGGACAGCCTATGTATGTGCCAGCCTTTGCCACTCCCTCCCTCAGCTTTGCCTGATGGCAGCAGAAAACCTGTCATTGCTGTACAGAGCTGTAACAAATTCATGGAAGCTCTGGATAGATTTTGTAGAGGTAGTTATCTGGAGAGTTAAGGCTCAGCCTACAGGCCTAGAACAAACAGGTGAGAGCTGGGCTAAGGGTCTTAAATAAACGTAAAGTTTTCTCCTTTGCAGAAGCCAGGCTTTTACCATGGCACTTGCTAGAAATCTGTCATAGCCTTCTCATCTGCCCCATGGACAACGCAGCCATCATTTGGCTTCTTGCTTTCTCTACAGCTTGCACAGAAATGACACCCTCTGAAAATCATCCTTGAGCCCTTAGAGACTCTCCTCAGCACATATTTCTCCCTCCCAAGAGTGGGATACAGATAGCTGCTGTGCAACATACTCTGGTGAATTCTGCAGATACAGACATTCACAGTCTATGGGCCAAGCCAGTATCAGAGGGTGCCTGGACCTAGGCATTCTGGAAAACCATGCAGGCCTCAAGAGAAAACAGCAGCTGAAGGCAGGAACAGCCTGTGGCCATGGGAGCAGAAAAGTCAGGGCATGTTCCTGCTTAGGCCAAAAACCCATGCTCTGCCCAGGAATTTCAGCTCCTGCATGTCAGGTTTAAAATGCATGTTTCTGTGACTGACTGTAACCACATCTTCTCACTTTCTTTCTTCAAAGTGGTCCCCAGTGCTGCCACTGTCATAATTGTGGTGTGTGTGGGCTTCCTGGCACTTATGGTGATCCTTGGCATCCTGCGCATCCACTCCCTGCACCGGCGGGGAGTGGGGCAAGAGGTCCCTGGAGCTGCTGAATCGGGGCACACCAGCACTGGAGGCAAAGACAGCAACATGTTCTGGGATGACTCAGCCCTCACCATCATTGTAAACCCCATGGAGGTGAGGAGCAGCCACAGTGGCAAGGGCTGAGTAGGGAGCTGGGTTGTCAGATCCTTCCCCTCACCCCATGTCTTGCCTCCGCAGTCCTACCAGAGCTGTCAGGAAAGGGCAGCAGGAAGCGTTGAGGGCAGAGCTGGTGAGGGCATGGAGGATGATGAGGACAGCACCGACTCGGAGACACCCGACTCCCCGGACAGCAACGACGTGGATGACCGACACATCATCGGCAAAAGCAACGTGGTCTCTCACCGCTACTAGGAGCTTTAAAACACTGTTAATCCCCCCAAAACATATGGCTGGAAGGAGGAGGTGTCTTACTTTCAACTTCTTCCTTCCCCCACTGTGTATACATGTGCTCCTCCCTCATTTGTCATTTCTGCTTCCCATGTTCCTTCATCTTCTGCCATTCCCATTGTGGACATTTCCCACATTATTGACTCCACATCTGGCTCTCTAGAGACATGTGTTAGGGCACTTACACATGATCATGGCACAGTTCAAACTGTGATCCAGATGTTGGAAAGAACAGAAATCTGAAAGGCAGAGCCAGCCATAGGGCTCAGAGTGGGGTCTCTCACAACCCCTCCCCAGATATTATATATATATATATTGTATATTTTTTCAATGTTGTCATTTGAGGTTTATTCTCGTTTCATGCAAAAAAAAAAAACAAACAACAAACCATTGCAGCTTGTGTCGCTTTGTAAAATTGTCAATACTCCTAAACTAAATGAATGAAGGTAAGAAAGATGAGGAAACAAAGTGGATTTTAAAATAAATGGATTTCAAATAAAATATTCAGGGCTTCTTCAGTTTTTCAGGACAAGCAGGGAAAGAAACAGTGTAGCCTCTAATGTAAGACTGAAGGTTGTCCAAAACATGTACTTACTGAAATTACTTATCTTGGGGAAGGGTTACATTTTTTAGCATATGTGATGAAACAAGAAAAACACATCACTCCTGACCCTACTCTCTGCCTTTTTGAGAGTCAAAATACAGACTGCAGCTTTCCCCAGGACAGAGGGCTAGGAAGCCACAGAGGAACAGAAAGCATCCAAGCCTGTTAGGCAAATGTAGCACATGCAGCAAACTGAATTCTTGATTACAGAAAAAAAATAAATAAGACTCTTTCCATACACTTAGTGTATCATCAATAGAAACAGGCCAAATCTTAGCTCCATTCATCTTCTCACCTGCTCTACTTTCTTTACCAGCATGAAAAAGTACTTTTTTCCTATCAGGGATTCCAGCTTGTATAACACTTCTGAGGGAAAGAGACGTCTTCCTCTTTCTGCAGAGAAGGGAGGGGATGGGAACATAGCAGACACTGGCAAACCATGGCTCTGAACCCAGCAGTAGCATGAATTTTTAAGGTAGTGTGTCTCAGGAGGTTGTGTTTCTTCCCTTGATCTACTTGGTCTGGTTTTTCAGACCCTGCAAGACGAAAGGGGGCTGTCAGCTGTCTGATGTCTTGGGGCAATGGCTACAAAATGTTAATGACCCAAAGGAAAATTCTGCAATTTGCTGGCAGCCAAGGTTGAGAAATCCTCCTTGGGAGCAAGAAGGCAGGACAGTAGGTGAGAGTGGAAGAGCCCCTCTGAGGGCATGAAAAGTTGAAGCACAAGATCTCTGCTTGCTGCAGTTCTCTCAGGTGTCTCAGCTCTAGCCTGTCTTCATGTCCAACTGTGCTCATGTATGTTTTTTACTGGGTCCAAAAGAAGTGAATATGCTGAGATACTTTTATGCTTTCTGCTTCACCTCCCTCCCAATGAGTTTGATCCCTTGTTTGATCCAAAGGAGTTTACCACAGGCTCTGTCAAACCAGTGCCAAGACATCTTGAAGCACTGGAATAATTCAAGTCTCCAGAAAGAAAAAAGGCTACATTGTGCACACTGGAGCAAAAAACTTGGCACAAAATAGTCTTGTGTCCTGAGAATGCCTGACCCAGTTCTGATCTGAAACAAAAAGCACCACATCCCAGGGCATTGAGATAGATCAGGTGTCAGGACCATGAGGTCCCTGTACCTCCACAGCAGCCTCAGCCAGGAGCTACAGCATGCTTACAAGGTGGAAGATGCCAAATGTACGATGGCTTCATAAGTAGCCATCATGATGGCTGCATTTGGGATCTGGCGGACCATGTGAGCCAGGAGCCCTCGGTATAAAGCCAAGGGTCCTTCTTCATGGACCACAAGCTGCAGAGTCTGTATAAAGGAACGGTATCGTGACCCTTCTTCTCGCAACCGTGTCCGAATGACTTCTGGAGAGACAAAAAGGGAAGCAATATATAAGCAGATGGATCCTACAGGCATGGCATCTCCCATCAAGGGTAACAGAATCAAAGGGAGTGGACTCACTCACCATGTGGATATGCAATGCATGTAGCACATGTTTTGGAGACAGCAGCAGCACCCATTAGTCCAAAGAAATCATGGTTGTTTGGTGAAAGTGTGAGTGGTGGGGAATGGGAATGATGGCGGTTTCCCAACTGCTGTTTCAGTGCTTCATAGATGACAAAGTGTATGACGGTCTCTGACACTCCGGCATAGGAGGCAGTGACACCACGGTAAAATCCACGAAGGCCTTCAGTGCGGTACACGTGCATGGCACATTGGAGAGCATTGCTGGCCATCTCCCCCTTCACCCTGTCAAGAGGAGAGAGAGTTACCATGGCACACTGCTCCACTAACCTAAAATGCTGTTGTGAACACACTCATAAGACTCTTCCCCTGGCCTATGACCTGCCATATTCTGATGGCAAGTCACAGACCCCTCCCTACCCAAGAGCATCCTATGTGACACGGAATGGCTCTGCATTGCTGGCCTCCCTTACCTGGCTTCCAGTTGCATCCTGGTTTTCACTAACCATATAGGGTTGGTGAGTGTGGACGAGGTAATGCCTGGAAAGAAGAGGAAGACAAGAGCACCAGGACCACATTGACAGGTTGTGAAGAGGTGCTGATCTATCAGGTCTCTGAACTCTGCGTGGCAAGCCACAGGCATTTGCAATTTGAGAATGACCTTGAGAAGAGCTATTTAGGGCAGGCTATTTGATTTTCCTCCTTCCCTCTTTCAGCCTTTGGTGGTCGTTAGCTCCTCTGCCTCCAAAAAAACCCTACTACAGGCCCTGGTGCTACAAAGTGGCAGGAAACAACACACTAATTTTGCAAGAGTGGAGGATTTTGTTAGAGAACTGGGATAAAACAAGAGAAATGATTCTGTGAGTGGCCTAAATTACACACTGCCTTCTGCCTCTCACGGCTGAATGAAACTCCTGATAGCAGCTGAGGGAGTAAAGAGGAGACTTGAAGAAATGAGCCTGAGGAATGAAGAGTGACAAAACATTCTGGTTACCCAAGAAATTCACTTCTCCAGGTGTGGAGGGAGAAAATTTCAGAAAGAGAGTAGGACTGATGGGAGCAGCAATGGAGAAGGAATGAAACCTGTTTACACTTAGACTAAAAGACCCCTTGGCTTTGATTTGAGACAGAAAAGGCTTACCTGCACAGGTTGCTGCTAGTATGTGTACCTTTTTGGACTCAGGTACAAGGACAGCATTGAGCCTCTCCTTAACACCAGAATAGGCAGCAAAATATATAGCCCTGGTTGGAAAGAAATACAGAAGAGGTTACAGCTCCTGTATGAAGAGTAGACCCTGCTGTGGGGTCTCAGTCCCACTTTTCTTACTCCCAGCACAGCTTTGTGTAATGTGACATCAGATATATCATTTATACTAGGTCCACAGCAATCATCCTATATTAATACTATGATCAGAAGCTCCACAAAATGTCTGTGTGAAGGGGTCCTGTGGCACATAAGCACAAGACAGACTGCTTGCAGAATGTGGAACAATAGTTATCATAGAGGTCCCTTAAAACATGTACAACATCAGCCACTGTCATGGAGGAGAACTCACCGGGAAGGAGCAACTCCCGCAAGGTTGGGACCCAGACCTCGGAATAAGGATCGCACACCTTCCTTCTCAATGATGGTCCTACAGAAGGAAATGAACAGAGAAATCAGCAGAATGACTAAGCTGAGGGCTCTTCTGTTCCTCCTCCTTCTTCGTTCTTCAGAATTTCTTGTAGCATTCTCTCTTCACCTCCCATGTTATCCTTTTTCAGCCCTACCCTCATTTCCTCTCCAAGCACTCCTCTCTCCTTCAGTCATAGAATCATAAAACAGTTTCGGTTGGAAGGAACCTCAAAGATCATCTAGTTCCAACCCCTCTACCACAGGGAGGGACATCTTTCAGCAGTCATTTCTTCCTATTCTTGCTGACACCGTCCTTCTGGGTCTACTCAAACCATGAGCTCAGAAATTTCTCACAGTTCCCAAAGCTGCTTTACAGACTCGGAGTTCAAAGCACAGATCAACAGTGAGAAGCAGATATATCTGTGCTATTAAGAAACTTGCTATCCTGCTTGCCATATCCAGAGCCTGATCTCAAATGCTATTTCCGTTTCTCTCTCTGCCCCCTCTCCCCCTCAGCTGATGGCCAACCCTCACCTCTCTCGTGCTAACATGCACACTGCCCTATCCTACTCACCTCAGCAACTTGAGCATTCCAGGAGATGGTGGGGTGGGATTTGTCAGCCTCACAGTCATCCCTGGCAGCTGTACCTCTGAGATGCACAGAGGCCGCAGTGCCAGCTGGGATGACTGTAAACGTGTCTTCACCACCTCCAAGGGACAGGTCAGGATGGCTCCAGCTGTGCCACCACATCTAGGGCATAACAGCACATGTAAGAATGACTTCTGTGTCATAATAGGGCAATAATTGTGACCCTGCTTGTCCACAGCATTTCCCCTTTAGAAAAGGAGGTTAGGTACCCCAGCCTGTGACACACATGACCTCCTGATCTGACACTGATTTGTTTACAAACAGCTGAGCTTGGGCCATCATTTGGCAGCCTCACTCTGAAGCCTTACTCAGTATTTGAGACAAACAGTCCCAAGTCCACAGGGACTCAGCAGTCCCCCAGAGAAAACATTTCTGCTGCCCAACCTCACAGTAATGCCTTCTGCTGAGATCACCAGGCACTGTGCCTCACAGCTCCCCACAGCCACACCGGCTCAGAGAGGGCCAGTACAAAACTCTCCCACCCCTCAGCCTACTTGTGTCTTCAACCCATAACCAGTTCACAGCCCCACATTCACAAGGCCCTGTAAGCAGGATCTGTATTTTTTGCCAAAAGCCAGGCTCACCCCAAGCCTGACTTGCTTAATGAAAGAGGACCCTGACCTTCAGCAGACAGAAGTTATTTTTGGAACTTGTGAGCCATCACCATCAATCAGTCTAGTCACACTGCAGGAATGCTGGAACGACACATATTGCCTTTTCTCTTTCTACCACGCAGGGACAAGTCAGAACTGATACATTTGGTTCTCAGCTTCTGCCCCTTCAGATCCTTTGACTGATTACTCTGTTCTTCTAGAGGATGCTCAGTATGCAAAAGACCATTTTGAGATGAATTTGCATGTAACAGCCATGCAAGAGGCTTTGACAAACGGACGATTGTTCACATCTGCTACAGCCAAAGCTGCTTTGTTTCACAAGAGATGGAGGCTTAAACAAACCCCTCGCTCTGCTCCAAAGAAAGAAAAGCCAGCCATAGAACTACAAGACATCAGGGAAGAGTCAGGTATATCAACAGAATTACACATGACTGTAGAGGACAGCAGAGGGCTAGAGTTCTGATGAATTATTTTGAAAAAGTCTATACTGCTCAGCACACATTGTTCCCATAGCCTTTGCTCCTCATTTACTATTGCCTGCAAGTTAGGGAGGGCAAAAAAACCACACCAGAGCCCTGGATGCCTACTGCAATGAGGTCCAAGAGCTGAAGATCCAGTAACTAGAAGGTTATGCAGATATTGATGCCAGGAACTAGTTATGCTACTCCATAATACTCATGGCTGCTTTGTCAAGCCTTTGGCAGCTCTACACAGTGGCGATGGCTTGCAGAGCAGCCAAGTAGCAGCAATGTCCCTCAGGAGATATGGAGTCTGGGAACATGACTCAAGAACTTAGCTCTGGCTCAGAAGACAAGACAAAGCAGATCAGTAAATGTTCTAACTTTAGATTTTCTGGATGAACAAGCTGATCAGGCACAGACTCCAAGACACAGTCTATGTAGCAATCCTGGAGTTGCAAGAGGCAGGGTCTCCTTTTATAGAGGTCACATTGGTCCTTCCCATATAGACCATATTCACTCAAGGGCCCAACACTCCTGTTCTTTATCATATTTTCCACTAATTTTTCTGATACAGGCTCCACACGTACATGCCTTTTGTTTTCTTGATCAGAAGAGTAGTAGTTTCCAGTTCAGGAGAAGATTGAGTACAGTGGTGACAGATCAGGATGTCTGAAAGGTCTGAGTAGTGCAGTTTCAACTTTTTAAAAGCTGAGCAAACACTACAACAGGACAACATTTAAAGAAGCTCCTGATTGATATACTAAAAATTCTTCTCTCTAACAGTGCAAAGAAAGCACAATTTTATGTAATGTTCTTTTTATATCTCATTTTTTCAAAAAGTCCCTACCTACAATGGTCAGGATACGAGTTTGAACCCTCTCTTCCAGCATAAATAAAAGTTTCCTGAGTTGAAGTTCCTCAAGCCACTGATACATACAGATAATAGAGAAGAATTATAAAAGCAATAATAAGAGTTAAAAAAATTCTTACTTCTTAGCATGGTGGTAATTTAATCAGCAGTAGGAGAGGTTGAGGTGAACTGGGACCTTTGAGCCCCTATGGCTCAATGGCAAGACTAAAGAGGAGCAAAGGACACCAACTAAACAAAGCTAGGGAAATGAGCTGTACCAAAACCAGAACAAATCTTAACTATGTTGTCTTACCACAAACTACATGAGGATACAGCTGCTTGCAATGTATGAAAGGCATAAGTCTGCAAAATTCTTCTGTTTCAGGAGAAATGGAAAATCATGTGTGATTACTCTAGAAGCAGAACAAAAGCAATTCCTGCAAAATATGATGAAGAACAGCAGCTGACAACCAGTACAACATGTACTTTCAGAACAAAGCAATGACAAAAGGATCTAATTGAAGGTGGCTGGTAATTCTACCTTAGAAAAACAGTACTTGTCTCTAGATCTTGCTTTCACATTTTAAAAAGAAAACTGGAAAGTTAGAGGTGACAGAAAAAGGAGATTAGTTGAGAAATACAAAAGCACCGTCAACATTTTTTCAGTGATCTGAAAAGTGTCTAAGCACATGCACAGAGGTGACAAGGTTTACTGGCAATTCACATTTTCGCTTTTACTTAGGCTGGCCAAAAACTGAGATGGCTTGAAGATCTTCATTTAAGATGCTAGGTCAGACAACTCTGCAGTTAAACCAGGCTTCTGCCTAGGACATGGGCAAATAAAGGTCACCTACAGAAGAGGAGGAGAAATACTCATCTCCAGAACCCTCCCCCAGCATCCCGCAATTTTCAGCTCAGGGATTTCCTCAGCCAGAAAGGTTGCCTTGCTTTTAATAGCTTCTAACATACTATTTTTCATTAATCTTTTTAAAATGCTTTCTGGACACATAAAAGCCCTTACCCTCTACTATTCTGTGGCCAGGAGTCTCACAGTTTAACTGCACGCTGTGTTATGCACTATGATTCTTGCATTAGTTTTGAACAAAGGTCTCACAAGTTTCATTTGATGGTCCCCAGTTGCCTCAATAGAAGATCAAGTGAACTGTTCCTTCATGAAGAAAGATCCTGTTTCCTTATGTAAAGCAATAATATTAACTGTATATGGCAGCAATGAGCTGGACTTCTCATCAATTTCTTACTCATTTTATTATCCTCTGGGTTTTAATTATTTGTAATTCAAGGATTATTGCTTAATAGATGAGGACAGCATAAAGACAGACAAAATACCCATTAGTGGCATTCTTGTCACTACCCAAACTCTTAGTTTTCCAGGAACGAAGGCAGAAAATGAGAATGAGGAAAGGCTTATGAAGAAAGCTAAGAAATAAGCATGTATTAAGAAAGGCTAAGATGCAGTGACTATATAGTTCAAATGCTAAATTAATAAAAGAGAATAATATGTACAGAATAACACTGGGAAGAGAGAGGGCAAGTACATATAAGCAAAGATTGGCATAGCACAACAACTGCATTAGCTGCAGAAAACTGGAATTTCAGTAATGAAGAGCAATTAATTAATTGTGCATTATTGCACGTGCTGTATCAGAAGCTTTGCTGTCACACGGACTCCAGCAGGCTGGTGGGATCTGGAAAGGGATCAGGTGGCTGCCTAAGCAAGGGACTTCTGCAGTTACTCAGCAAAATCGAGAGGATCACAGTATCTTCTGCTTTAGGGCATCATAAACTTGAAGCTCATTGTTTTGAGACTTTAAAGAGAGGAAGGGCGAAACGCCACGTGAGAAGGGACCTGCTCAAGGGCACGCTTCGACCTCAGGGAGGCACCGCTGGGATCCAAACACCTGACTCACCAGACTCAGCCGCACTATTTAAAGCCAGAAAAGACACACAGGAATCCCAGCCACGCGATGATGGAGAGCTGGCTGCCCTCCCAAAGTCACGGATGCTCCACCATTTGTTCCGCTGGAGAGGCGCCGTGGCGCCCTTCATTGCCCCGCACACCTCCCGCTTCCCTTGTCCCGCCATCCCCGGCAAGCTCAGGCTGGATGAAACTCCGTGTCCCACAGGGAGGCTCCCCTTCTTCCCAAACTTCAGAGCCACAGGTTTACCCCAGCGCTCCACGGCTGTCCCACAGCGCTGCATCCCCGCCCGGACGGCGCGGGTGCGGACGGCGGGGCCGGACGGGGGCTCCTCTCCCGCAGCAAAGCGCGGCCGCGACCCGAGTCCCGCCCCAGGGCAACCTCGTGTCCCGCCGGCCGCGCGTCCCAGGGCCACTCACCCTCCGGCGAGCAGGTGGAGCAGCGTGCTGTGCTGAGCCATGGCTGCGCTCCCTCTGCCCGGCCCCGCGCCGCGCATTGGCTCCGGGCCGGCCGGGGGAGGCGCCCGGCGGCGGCGAGGGCGCTGCGAGCCGGGGGTGCGGAGAGGGGAGCGAGGTTTGCTTCCTGCACGCTGCTCCTTCTGCTCCGCCACTCAAGCCTCTCCCATTAATAAAAACCAAACCCAAACCCCCCACCCCCATCCAATCCCCTCCGCCTAAGCCCCCAAACCCAAACAAACTTGTATTGGTTTTGCAAGCAGAGCAGCCAAGGCAGAGTGCCAAACTTTTTCTTTTTTTTGACCACAGGGAAGTGATGGGTTCAGGAGCAGAGCCAAATCGTTCCTGACTCCCGTCGTTGCTCATGGGACCCACAGATGCGTCCTCGGATGTTTGGGTCCATATGAAAACAGGCCAATACTCTCTAGACAAAAAAAACCCCTCAGAACAAATGAGACCTGTGATTTTGAAGTCTGAAAGATCAGTGCGTCAAAGATGGGGAATATTCAGGCCTCTGTTGCTTTTGCAAGTGCACAGTTTCAGAGGGTGTCACAGCTCATCATCTTCCTTATGAAAAGCAGAATGTACATCAACATCATGCCGTTGCCAAAACGGCACACATCATATCAGTTTATGTGTTTAGAAGGATAGCCTGTAGGTCAGATGAAACAAGCTGTCAGATCAGCTCTGCACTGCTGTGACTTCACTCACACCAAGTGACACAGAACTGAGTGTCCAGTTTGAACACGTGCTGCTACAACCCAGGCAAACATGGGGAAGTAAACCCACAGAGGAGAATAACTACCCTGGCTATCTAAGTAGGAGGAGGATTGGAAAAAAATACAATGTTTAGTCAAGGGAACAAGGAATTGAGGGAGACATAGCAACTGACTCCAGTTCAGTACAAAGATACTTCCAAGAGGAAATGAGTGAGTTAACTATGGTGGAAAAGAACAGAACTGTCAGCTCATCAGTAGTGCCTGTCACTATAAGGGCAATGAGGGGAAGAACACTAAAAACACTGACTTTCTGGTCAGTGAAATCAGAGATTGGTCAAAGATACCAAAGTTGAAAGTATTTTTCACTTGTCTTCACCGTGATGGTGGCTAGGTGAATATTTTAAATAGCACCAATTGCAAGAGGAGGAAAAGTAATTCTATGTTTCTAAACACTTATGTAAAGTCAATGTTTTTAAAACCAGTTAGGCCTGATGGACTTCATTCTGTGATGGCTGGAGAATCAGCTGAAGCAACATTAGGCTCACTGGCAGTTATCTTTGAGATATCTAGATAATGGGGAGATTTAGAAAACTAGAAAAGGCCAAATANCAGCATTGCTTTACTGCCTCCCTCTGTGATACTGAAACAAGTAAACATGAAGTAGACAATTCACATTTTCCATTTGCCAGAAAAAGAAATCAAGTCAAACTAATCTTTCATGGCAGGCTAACAGGCCGTTTGGACAAGAAAGTAACAATAGGTGTTAAATATTTTGACTTCAGTAGGGATTTTTATTCTGTTTCATCTGACAGTCTAACAAACAGGTTAAGAAACATGGGAAACCGGATCTACTGGAATCAGTGTTAGGAGAGTCTGATGCTGATTAGAAAGTTCTAAGACTAGTTTTTGATGTTATGCTGTCATCTGGAGAAAAGTATCAAGAAGGAGACCTGCAGAGATCTGTTTTCAGTGTGCTATTAATAGTTTTTTCAGTGGACTAGAAAGTGTGCCTATTCAATTTGTGAGCAACACTAACCTGAGAGGCGTTGCAATGCATTTGGTAGAGAAAATTCTTACTCCAATGATCTTGACCAATGGGAGAAATAGCCTGAAAGAGTAGAACACCATTTAATAAAAGCATGTACAAAGTTCTATACTTGGAAAGGAAAAATGAATTTCACAAAGTTAGGATGGGGAATAGCTAGGCAGAGACCTTTATTTTGTCACTGGTCTCCATCAGGTCCAGTAAATTCAGCATAGTATTGGGTACCATCAAACTCAGGCTGTCTGAAGGGTGCAGAGCCTGAAACAGCCTTTTGGGAGCTGTACAATTTGCTTCTCTCACCCCTCCAAGAGTTATTGAGGTCCCCTAACATTTCATTTCTTCTTTCCAAATTATCTACACTTCACATGCAAGGGTCCATTGATTTTGTTTCTTTTCCTGTTGACTTTAGATCAGACCCTTTGCTTTCTGCCCATGAACAGAAATAGTTGTGGCTTCAGCAGGACACATCCACCAAGAGCTATAGCTGTGATTGTCCTGGATGCTTTGCCATCATTGCCACTTCCAGTCCTTTCAGTGTCATCACAGTCTTTTGGGACTGTAAGGGATAAATGGGGCCATGCAACTTCTCCTTTCCTCTCCTTTCCTCTGGGTTTAAGACCTAGAAAGTCTTGTTCTGCAAGGTCTCTTTCTGTATCCTCAGGTAGAGGGGCCCCTAAGCCTCACTCTTAAGCAATGGGAGTCACAGAAGACACTTTCTGAAGGCCTCCTACACTACAGGCTGTGGATTGCTCAGTGTTGGAACTGGTTCAACAATGAGTGCTGCTTTACAAGACTCTTGGTGAGCCTGAAGGCAGTCAAGAAACAGGAAAAAACTGTCTTCCCAGGAGAAGAGGGGAAAAGAGGATACATTTTTCTTTAGTGTTTCTTGGCCCTGCAGACAGCAGTGATGACCCTGTGTATATTCCCTATGGGGCTGTTCTTGCTGCTCAGCCTCAGAAAGGAGGCTGTGGAGATTTTTTTTTACAGAGTGGTCTTTCCAAGTCCCTGTCCTGAACCAGTAGGCCAGGTTGGACTGGTATCATGGGCTGGTGTCATGGGCATACCCCATTCTTCATTGCTCAGTCTGTGATGGCTTTTGGATTTCTGTCCATACCTTGTCTCAATACTTATACTGCTGTTCTCCATGTCTTTGGGTGGTCTTCCAGTTTTACCCAGGAGCAGCATTGCCCCAATGTCATGGGAGGAACTACACATTGTGCAAACACCTCTTTGTGCTTCTCCTGTGTTTTTAGAGGCTATACACAAATGACCTTTGATTTTCCAGGTGGTTTGACCTGCCTTTGGAGTCACACGTGTAGGAGGATCAAGGCTATGAGGTAGCTGACATTTCTGTGGCTTATCTGAAGACATCCCATACTTTTCAGTATGGCACTTTAAACCTGTGTCTGTGAGCTGCAACGTTGTAATGATCCCAGAGCAAACTATAAAATAAACATTAGTCAGCTGTTGTTACAGTAAAATCAAAGTGAGCAATTCAGATCTATAGAAAGCCCTGTGAGACTCAGCTATCAGCCAGAGGCAGCAAGGAGCTCAGCTGTTTCTGGCTGATAGGGAGGAGGTTACTCCCCAAGAGTTCACATAGTAGGAATACACAGTTCTCTGCAGGTGCACAAAAATAGCCAGGATGAAATAATATAAACATGGGACTTGTGAGAGATGCGTTCTAACCAATTGAAGTTTCTAGCGTGGTGGTGTGGTAACTCTTTTAGCCAATAAGCTGTAGTTCTAACCCGATATAAACTGTGTGCTATGTCTAATAAAAGGTCTTCACTTAAATCCTATGGGGTTTTGTTGTGAAGTCCTTTCTCTGCCGCGAACTTTGTTTACTTTAGTCAGCTGCATGAGCATGTGCTGATATAGTCAACATTTATTTACATATATATATACACACATATATACATGTATGTACCATATACATCTCGTTGTAAATATATTAGAATGTATATATATTTATGCATATTTGCAAATACAAGGAGAGGTATATGGAACATGCCATGTATGTATCTTGCATATCATAGAATCACCGAATCATAGAATCGATTGGGTTGGAAAAGACCTCCGAGATCAGCAAGTCCAACCCTGGGTCCAACTCCAGTCCATTTACCAGATCATGGCACTCAGTGCCACGTCCAATCTGTGTTTAAAAATCTCCAGGGATGATGGGCCATTAACTTAAGAGTTGGACTCGATGATCCTTGTGGGTCCCCTCCAACTCAGAATAGTCTGTGATTCTGTGACATCTCAGATATACATACCATATACATATCTCGTATATATATGCACACATACGTACCTCCTATATACATACCATATACATATTTTGTATATACATGTAGGTACATATCTCAGATGTACATACCGTAGACATCTCGTATTCGTGAATATACGGAAATATATGTATATATCTATGTATGTATCCAGCTAGATGTGTATGGTACATATCATATGCACACTGCTTCGTTCCGGCGGCGGCCAGCAGAGAGGGGCGCATCCCTTGGGAACCGGCCCGGGAGCTGCGGGAGCAGGTCCGGCGGCGGGCGGTGGTGACACAGGCGGTGAGTGACACCGGCGGTGGCACGGGCGATGGGTGACACGGGCGGTGGGTGACAGGGGCGGTGGGTGACAGGGGCGGTGGTGGCACGGGCAGTGGGTGACACGGGCGGTGACATGGGCGGTGATATGGGCGGTGACACTGGCGGTGGGTGACAGGGGCGGTGGGTGAAACGGGTGGTGGCACGGGCAGTGGGTGACACGGGCGGTGGGT
>VWZD01002123.1:185683-224622 GCA_013396695.1 Sakesphorus luctuosus
GGCGCAGACCCTCCGTCCCTGCCTGCCCGGCGCCATGGCCATGAGGGAGCTGGTGGAGCCGGAGTGCGGGGGCTCCAACCCCCTGATGAAGCTGGCGGGGCACTTCACGCAGGACAAGGCCCTCCGGCAGGAAGGGCTGCAGGGCCCGCTGGCCTGGCCCCCCGGCGCTCCCGAAGCCGCAGCCGTGAGTGTTGCCCCGCGGGCTGGGCCGGGGCTGGGTGTGGGTCTTGCCCGGGACGGGATGAGCTGTGAGGGGGATGCGGGGTGAGCGCTGCGGGGACTGTCCGTGCAGAAAGGGGCAGTGTGGCGTTTTTCTGGGCAAAGAGGCCATGGGTTCAGCCGGCGCAGGGTTGAGGGCGTGTTTGTGGGCACTCGGGCGATGCTGGTGGCTGTGGTGAACTGTATGTCTTGCTGTCACCGGTCTTAAGCTAGACAGTGGTGGGAGGCAGGTTGGACAGGATCCCTCAAAAGTGTTCCTACTCCTTTGGCTTTGGCAGGCAGCTAATGCAAAAAAAAAATGTTGACAGCCTAAGCTCCAGAAATAGGAAGATGTAAAGTCTAATTGGGTCAAAGTGTGTGTGTGGAGCGGGGTATGGGATAAAAACTGTTGACACGATTGCCTACTGTTCCCTGCAGGTATCCAAACCACTGGGAGTGGCCACCGAAGATGAGGTAAAAACAGATTGATTCACTGGCTTATAGTTTTGATTCATGTCCTTATAGCTTTTCTCATCAACACTGCTTGTTATCTTTTGCCTTACCTGATGCTAATCTTTCCTTCTGACAAGGCCATTTCTTTCTCTCATGCTCCATGGCTCTGACTGTTCATCTTCTATGCAATGTTTGTAATCCATCTCTGTCTTCGGCAGCTGGTTGGAGAGTTTCTGCAATCACAGAATGGCCCTTTGCTGTCCCGTGCACCCCAGACCTTTAAGATGGATGATCTGTTGGCTGAGATGCAAGAGATTGAACAGTCAAGCTTCCGACAGGCCCCTCAGCGAGGTGAGGGCAGCTGGAGTAGGTGGAGAGCTGGAAAAGATCTTGCTGTTCCTGTTAAGCTCCTAGCAGGGTGGTTCCCATCTCTTCAGATTGTATCTGGAGTATGGTTTCCAGATTTCGGCTTCCCCAGTACGCTGATCTACTGGAACAAGTTCAGTGGAGATCAATAGAGTATTCAGAGACAGGAATACATGTTATAAGAGGAAAGCTGAGGAAACTGGACATGTTTAGCCTGGGGAAGAATTTCTGTCTTCGGCAGCCATGGTCAGGATCGTCTCCGAGATAAACAGAAGGGCAAGAGGCAGTTGACACAACTTGCGGAAAGAGGAGTTGACTACGTGTATGGAAACATTTTTTCCTTTGGAGGGGGCAGTTTAATACTGAAACAGGTGCCTAGGGAGGCTGGGGAATTGCCAGCCTTGAACAAGTTCAGAAGTTACCTGATGAATGCCCTGGACAACGTAGTCTGTAGCTTTAGTGTTCATCTGCTGTGAGAACACTGGCAATCTCCAAGATTCCTTCCAAGTGGAATACTTCTGTGATTTTATTCTAACAAAGAGGGAAAGATAAGAGGTGATGAGGGCTAGCCTGGAAAACTTAAATGATGCCTTTGAGTGCTCCAATCCTCACTTCTGTTTTTTTCCTTCATGTAGCTCCAGGTGTGGCAGCCCTGGCTCTGTCTGAAAACTGGACCCAGGAATTCTTGGCTGCAGCAGATAGCGCTGGTGATGTCTCTTCAGATTACAATGAGGCTGACTGGTCACAGGAGTTCATTGCTGAAGTGACAGGTGAAGTGTCCCTTTTAGAGTTACTGTCAAGATGATGTCACATGTCTCTGTGTAGTGAAGAGTTAATGAGTGAAATTGGAATATTGCCTTGGGCCTAGAAATCAGTGTTTCCCATAGCAGCTTTAAGGGGTTACAGGTAGGGAAGCTGCTTTGTGATGACTTAGCTGAATTGTGAACAACATGGTTTGGAAGCTTTTGTTTAGGTGTAAGGGTCTTCTGCTTTTAGCTTAGGGTACTTGGAGAACTTAGGAGAAGAACCCTATTTAAACTTCTTTTAAAAAAGATTGTGATTCAACTGATGCAATTTGTGTCTTGCTTACATGTTCTTCAATTCCCTTTCTTAAAGCTAAATTTGTCTTTGGTGCAAAGGTAAATATTGTTAGTGTGCTTTGGCCAAATATTTTGTGTCAGTTGCATGAAGGTAGAGGGGTGTTATTCTCTGGAAACGTGCAAAGTCAGTGTTTCTGCCCCAAAGGTTAAAATTCCTATTGCAAGCAAGCCAGTGCTTTATCTGAAAAGCCATCCTGCATTGTGTATAGAGCTAGGATCCTTTTATCATCCATGCCCTAATCTGGAAATTATGAGTAAGATTTAAATAGATGCTATTCACCTCTCCTGGAGTTGCCACTGTAGGAAGCTGCATAGTCCCATTCTTTGAACTTCACTCTTTATATTTCTGGGAATGTAAATTGGCATTTACAAAGGTCTTTGAGAAAGTTCTGATGAAAACCTAGTGCTTTATAGGCTGTGCTTTTGACAGTGACTTGTAATGTATTGCTGCATTTCTTGACCTACATAGTATCCTGCAGATAGAAAATGAATAAGTTGTGATGTTAAAGTAGAAAATCAAGTTTATTGTCCCTACAGTAGCATCTGTATCAATACATCATCTGAACCCAAGACTTGATGTTGAGATGAGAAGAAACAAGCATAAACAGAGGTGTGGTGGTCTGCCTGTCTTACTTTTCTCCCCGTTCTTCCTGATGTCCTATGCAGATCCACTGTCTGTGTCTCCTGCCAAGTGGGCAGAAGAATACTTAGAGCAGTCAGAGGAGAAGCTGTGGCTTGGGGAATCGGAAGATCAGTCTTTGGCAGATAAATGGTGAGTCTGACTTCTCAAGACTAGCTGTGGCTGCCAGGTACTTGCGTGGGTGAAGTTTGGATAGATGATAGAAGTCTATTGTGGCCTGAATGCTTTTGAGTAATTTCGACTAAAATGATACTCTCAGGCCTTTGGTTTCAGGGAGAGGAAGAAAATGGTGCTTGGAGACTGAAGTTTTTAAGAGATTCTGTCTTTTCTGTTCTCTGGTTTCCAGAAGAGGCTTTGATCGTGTAGGCTAACTGGATCTCATGCCTAATGCAAAGCTCCTTAATGTGATTTCAGGAGGGAGCTCAGGAACTTTTTTCTGCAACAGATGCTCTTTTAGATTTAGAGATTTCAAGTACTATGCTCTACTAGTCGTAGAGTTTCATCACTTTATTCTCACTGTCTGACAAACCACTTTCAGCCTTTCCTTGACATATTTCTAGATTCAACTGTCTAGATATTATTTTCATGTGTTTTCTTCTGGTAGATTAAAGAACAGTCTACTGTTATGGATCATCTTTCTGTAGGTACCTGTTGAGTACAGTAAAATTTTTCAATTAAAGATGCAAAGCACACACAAGCAACTTGGACTTCTTAGAGCTTTCTCTAAAAGAGATTTTGCATATTTGGATTCTCTTTCCTACTGGCTTTTGCCTTTTATGATACTTTTCTGCAAATAAGAGACATGCCTGAGTTATTGCTGCCAGTTCCAAAGACTTCCCCTAGAATATAGTGGTAGCATCTAGAACTGGTCGTATCCTGCTGTAAGCCAGACAACATACTGAGTTGTGTGCTTGCTGTGAGCCCTCAATCCTCTGTGGAGCTGATGCTTTTCCAAGGCACTGTTTTCCTCTTCAGTGGGCACGACCTACTTTCTTTGTTCCTGGACATATGACCTTGTTTCTGGTAGTGCTAAAACTTGCAGTGTCTAATAGCATGAGAGCTTGCCAGTGAATCCAGACTGCTCTGCAGAACTGTGCTGACTCTGTAATTGTTTAATTCTGCTGCTGTTTGCGTCAGTTACTTGCACATTTAACTTAGTAATTTTGAAGTTTTACAGAGGGATAGTGGTACTGGATCACATAGGAGAACCCCAGAATCTTTGAGGAGGGGTTATATCCCACAATACTGTTGTCGGGCCCATTGTGTACACTGTGGTTAGTGAAGGAGTTCACTGTTGCCTGGTATCAGACCATCTCTTTCCCTTTTACTGCCTCTGAACACAGGTATGAGGAATATCAACCTGAGGATGATCTTAAGAAAACAGTTACTGATTTCCTGTCTAAAGTGGATGATCCAAAACTCAAGAATACTGAGGTGAGAAATTTCCTGAATGGGACTAAGAGGTGAATTACTACTGTGAATTATTATATAATTGATAATAATTACATTACTGTGAATAAGGGATGTGGGGAATTGAGAGGGGTGAAGACAGTAAAGGAATAAAGCCTTCTGTTCCATGTTTCCATCTCTTCCATCTGATATCTGGAAGTTGAACTTTACAGTCCACTTTAAGTTACTGTCCATCTGTACCACACGACTCTCCTGAAGTCCGGTCCTCCCCACCTTTCTGGGCCTTTTGTGCTCACCTTGCAGAGAGAAGCCCTCTTAGTGAAGGCGGGGGGCAGGGGCAGAGAGCTTGTTGGCACAGCATCTGCCCAGCTCCACCCTTGTTTCATTTCTCTGCTGCAGTTCCTAAAGTTTGTCCGCCAGATCGGAGATGGGAGGGTATCGATCGAAGCTAATCAGGTGACCCACAGAGACCAAGATCAGTCAGAGCAATGGGCAGCTGAGTTTATACAGCAGCAGGTAGGAGCCCCAGGCCTGTATGCTCTGAAGGAAGAAAGCTTTTTGCCACAGTGCACAGTCTGGCAGCAAGGGAGAATGGCAAATTCAGCTCTCAGCAGTGCTGAGGGAGACAAGGGAGGGGCTGCTGGGCTCTTAGCAGAGTCTAGCCAGAAGCTGGGAATGTATTTGGAGAGTTGGAGTTTTCTCATCTCCCACAGTGTCTGGAAGGAAGAGGAGATTCAGATGAACTCTTTTCCACTTTATAGGCCATCAGTTCCTACTGATGGAGAGGAAGGGTCATCACAGACCCTCCTGCTGTTTTGGGATGTGCCCTGAGGTACCAGAAATCTAAAAAGAAAGGTGTGTTTCTGTTTCCAAACTCCCAGGGGGCATCCGATGCCTGGGTGGATCAATTTGCGCGATCTGGGAACATGTCAACTCTTGATACGGAATTTGAGCAGGCAAAGGCTGCTGTGGAGGTAAAGCTGACTGAGGAGGAGGGCTGGGGTGCCAACTGAGTGCCCGTGATAGGGTTACCTCTCTCCTTTGCATGCTATGAGGAGAGATGGAAACATTTAAGATGGAGTTATCTGGCATGTCTATAGACCTGAGTTTATGGCTGAGTTACTCTAGTCACATTCTTGTTATCCATTTAGTCAGATGTGGACTTCTGGGATAAGCTCCAGGCAGAGTGCGAGGAGATGGCTAAGAGAGATGCAGAGGCACACCCCTGGCTCTCTGATTATGAAGACCTCAGCTCCTCATCATACGACAAGGTAATGGAGAAAAGATTCTCTCAGCCATAGTGCTGTGATGGTCTGCCGCGAGGAGACTGGCAGTGTGTCTGCCTCACATGTTTGCTCCACAGACCCTAAATGCTGGTAGGATTCCGTCTCGCACCGATCTTTTGCTGTCACTTACACCCTCGTCCCAGATCAGCTACAGGTTGAACACTATTTTCACTTAGGCTTGTGTGCAAGTGCTGTCTGGTTCTTATCCAACACCAAATACCAGTGATTGCTGGGATTCTATGCAATGGGTGCAAGTGTTGTGTCTCCTGTCACTGCCCCTCTTCCCACCCCTTCCTAAGCTGATAAGATCCATACCAAGTGTTTTAGCTCTGTGGCAACTTGTTCCAGGTCTGGTTTGGGAGAATTTTTCTGTGCAGAGCAGGCAGGAAGAAGAACCATTGTTCTCTGATCTACTGCAAATTAGCAGTGAGGATGAGATGCTGTCTGGTCTTCAGTTTGAGTGTTCCTAATGCATCAAAACTAGACTGTGCTGTGTTGTCAAGAGTGCTCTTCTCCCTAAGCCTGTCTCCTAGCATTAGCCCCTGTCTGTCTTCCCTGATAGGGTTACCAGTTTGAGGAAGATAATCCCATGAGAGATCACCCGGATGCATTTGAAGAGGGGCGGAAGCGCTTAGAGGAAGGTGACCTCCCCAATGCTGTGTTGCTCTTTGAGGCTGCAGTGCAACAGAAGCCAGATCATATGGAGGTGAGTGACAGCAGAGATAATGTGCTGAAGTGTCAGGGTGAGTGTAGAAAACTCAATTCAGTGTTAGGAGCTGTGCAAGGTGTATGAAAACCCTTCATGTTTTTTGTGGCTCTGGGTTTGTAGCTGAGGTATGTGGATCCCCAGGGGGACTGTGAGCAAGAAGGTTTATGCTTAAGGTCAGTTACAGGAAAAACAAAGGCTCTGGCCCAGAGCTGTGTGAAATCTTTGTAGCACATGATACTGTGCATGGAGCCAAGACAAGGAGTTCTCATCTCTTAAGTTGCTTCTGTGAAAGTCTTTATTGGCATTGTAAGTTTGGAGATGCTTGTGACTGATAACTGCTTTTAGTATTAATGCTGAGCGGCTTGTTAGACCAGGGGTTCTGACTAAGTTTCATCTAGATGCTGAGAAAAGATGTTCCAGAAGAGTTGATAGAGTTGGCTTGGGTGTCTACACTGTCTTCATATGAATTTGTGGGCCAAAGAATGATTTTTACACTGAAGACAGATTTCCAGCTCCTAGTTCAGTGAATACTTTGTTCCATGAATTGCTTCATCTTCTGGCAGATGAATTGAGAAATGGAATAGTCTGTGTGCCTTTCTCCAGAGGTAGAGGACATGGATATTCTCAGGAGGAAGAATGCAAATATGCCCATGTTGCCTGTTTCTGGAGTGCCTGCCTCAAGGACACAGGGTCACTGAATTCTCTGTGGGTCTGATTCAGGCGCTGCCAATTGTATATGATTGGACATACATAATTTGTTTATTCTGAGACTTAGATGAGTGACATCTTGGAACAATGGTTCTTGGCTTCTGGGAATATGCATCCATCTTTCTAGGGTACTGGGATTAGGTGAAAGTACATTTGAAGATTTGAAGATCAGCTTTAGCTTTAAAGTGGTCGAAAGGTGTTGTTGGCACTCTTCTAGAACTGTCGCTTTCTTCTCATAGGCAGTGTGGTCTGCAGGCTGAGCATGATGGAGAGGTAGTTGAAACCTTAGGGGAGGAAATCTTGGTCCAGTTCTGGCTGGCTGTATTGAAAACATTCCGAATTCTTCTACTGTGACTGCAAAAAGTACAGGAGAAGTCAAGACTTCACAAATGGTACAGTGATCAAATAGACATGAACAATTGTTCTGAAGGAAATGTCAGGTTTGCTTTGGTCCAAGTCACAAGTTTACATTGAATCTCAGCTCTATTGCTGGCAGAACACTATGCAGTTACATGGTCAGCACGTCTTGAGTTGCAGCTAGCTGTAGGGTGAGGCATCAGAAATTCAAGACAGTAGCTTGTCTTCTGCTTGTGCTGGCTTATGCAGCGTTTCTGGGTCTTTGCTAATGAAACAACTTCCTTCCATGAGGCAGTGGATACTGCATTTTGTGACTTATGTTCAAAAAGCAGGTACTTCATGCTGACAATCCCACCAGCTATGTAGCCTGTTTTGAAGCCAAGGGTGTGGATATCAATGTAAAGTGAACACGTGCTTTGAATTTAGTGCCTTAGTTAAATATTTCCTGTGTCAGCTGCTTGGAAATAAAAGTAATTTTCATATACTGGTGTCATGGTGATTGAAAATTCAGTAAAATAGCAGTGCTTCTACTTTCAGGTCTGGTAGTCAACTCTTCAAGATTGCCACTTGCTAGTGGATCACTGCACAAGTGTATACAGCTGCCTGCCTTGGGGGTCTCCAGATTATTAGCACTGCTGCTATGCTGTTTTGTTCTTGGGAAATAAGAGATCAGCGTTTTCCTCCTCCCTCTGCAGTTTGACCACAGTTAGAAGTTAAAAGTGGAGATTCTGTGATTTAAAAGTGTAAAACTGCAACAATGGCTTTATGATAGATTTCTAGGTAGACATTCACTTCTTTTCACTATAGCAGTGCCAGTTATATTGGTCTTGACGACCTATATGCCATGGCATCTGTGTATCTTTTGAGAGGAGCTTATACTTGTGGCTAATGTGAATACTTTGATGTATTCGGTGTCACTCTGAAAATGTGTAGGATAATATGGTGGATTTAATCTCTGTGTCTGTGGCTTATTGGCTGATCTTTTTCTCTATGATTAAGTTGGACTTTATACATCTTTATCTTCCCCAGGCCTGGCAATATCTGGGAACCACCCAAGCAGAGAATGAACAGGAGCTTTTGGCAATCAGTGCCCTCAGACAGTGAGTGTTGCAAAAGAGCTGCTGAGCATGGCTCCTTGTGTAGTGACCATATGGCTCTCACAGTGTGCTCTGTCTTGTGTTACTTTCTGTATCTGGGTGTCTCCTGGACTGATTTAATACTGTATTCACTTCTCTTTCTTTGACCTGCAGGTGCTTGGAGCTGCAGCCTGGGAACCTCACAGCACTTATGGCCTTGGCAGTCAGCTTCACCAATGAGTCCCTGCAGAAGCAGGCATGTGAGACCCTGCGGGACTGGCTGCGCCATAAACCGGACTATGCCCACCTGCTGGAGAAGGAACAAGAGGAGGGTGTCTCAGGGACAAACCTGGGGACTTCCAAGCGTGTCCTAGGTTCCCTGCTGTCTGAGTGAGTTATGGTTACAAATTTCAGCCTTCAGCTGAAAGGCTTCTTGGAGGGCTCAGGCTGGTCCAGGCAGGAGCAGAGTGAGCAACCCAAGGCCAGCTCTTTCCCGTACACCAATACCCCGTTCTGTGCTTTTTCAGCTCGCTGTTTCTGGAGGTTAAAGAGCTGTTCTTAGCAGCCGTGCGCAGCAACCCCTCAACTGTGGATCCTGACGTTCAGTGTGGCCTTGGTGTCCTTTTCAACCTTAGTGGCGAGTACGAGAAGGCTGTGGATTGCTTCAGTGCCGCACTCAGTGTGCGCCCCAATGTAAGAAAGGGCAGACTGTGGGTACTGGAGGTACCTGGATGTTTATGGGTGAAGGTGTGGGTGGAGGTGCTGCATGTATGAGAGGCACATGTTTGGAGTGGAGGAATAGGACAAACACAGAGGGAAGGAAAGGTTAGCTTGGAGCTTAAAAACATCCTGTTCGTCTTAGCCCCTTCTCTCTGCCCATTTCTCCAGGACCATCTTCTGTGGAACAAGCTTGGTGCCACCCTGGCCAATGGGAACCGGAGTGAGGAAGCTGTGGCTGCATATCGTCGGGCACTGGAGCTCCAGCCAGGATACATCCGCTCTCGCTACAACTTGGGCATCAGTTGCATCAACTTGGGCGCCCACCGGTGAGCAGAGGATGGGCACATTTGCTGTGACTCAAGAGTTTGGGTGTGTTTGTGGGAGAGAGACTGTGACAGGTTACCGGGGCAGTGCCACACTGCCTGCAGCCCTCTCTTGGCAGAGGAGAGCAGAGTGACTGTGTAGACTCTGCCCTGAAATCAGAGTGTCATGCAATAACAGTTGGGCATCTGGACTTCAGATTCTTTTAGAGGGGAAAAGAGGAACCTCTGGTTCTGCAGCAGGGCAGGATCTGGTGAAGAGGAGGAAACGGTTTTGGTGGGGAAATACTTTAGAAGCAAGTTGGGGAGGGAGTATGAGATCTTTTCCACTAAGCATGTGTATGTTCTCCTGTTGACAGTGAGGCTGTGGAGCACTTCTTAGAGGCGTTGCACATGCAGCAGAAGAGCCGAGGTCCACGGGGGCAGCAAGGAGCCATGTCTGACAACATCTGGAGCACGCTCCGCATGGCCCTCTCCATGCTGGGGCAGAGTGACCTGTATGGGGCAGCTGATGCCCGGGATCTTCCCACACTGCTTCAGGCTTTTGGCCTCCAGCAGTGACTGTGGGATGGGCTCCCCTGTGAGTGCAGGGTTGGCCCAGCCCAGCAATGAGTGACTGTTCTTAGAGAGAAAATGTTCACAAGGGTTCACACACATCTTTGCCCTGGTATGGCAGATCACTGGCAACTGTTTTGGTTTTTTTTTTCCAAGGATGCCCCAGTGAAGTGTGCAACTTATGCAACCTGTCTGTTGTGGCTTGAGCATCTCTGAGTGGTTCACCTTATCATCTCCATGACTGACTGACACTCTGCTAGTATGCAGATCATCGAAGTGGGGAAGACAGGAACATCCAGCCCTCTTGCCAGGCTGCATTTGCAGTAATGCCCAGCTTGGCTATGAGACCTTGTGATAGCCATTCTGCAGAGACTGCCTGCAAGGGTGTGTCTCAAGTGCAGGTTGCTTTCATGGGGTGGGATTGCCGTTTGGTGAAAGGGTGAAAAATTTTGGGTTTTGAGCATGCTTCCCCATATATGTGCTTGCATGGATGTCTGTGTGGGTTGCTAGGGAAAACTGGGGCAGTTGTCCCCTCTTCTGGCCACTGGTAACTTCATGGTACAGTCAGCTGCTAGTTTCTCAATGTCTCCTCATGAACCTTTAAGATGAGTATTGTGCTTATGCTAGGGACCCAGGTCCCTTGTTAAGGTAAGAGGAGATCCCAGAGTTCAGGCTTGAGAGAATGTGATAGGAATAACTAAAATGTAACCTCTCCTCCCTGAAAATGGTGGGGAAAGGGGACAAGTCTTAATTTTCTTTCTCACCTATCATTGTTTTCCTTTGTGCAGAAGTTCCCCATCTTGTGTGTAACTGAATCTTGTTAATTATAAATATCTGTATATGATTCTATTGGGGAAAATGTTTTTTAATTGTAAAGTATTTTGTATAATAAAGGTATAAGCCCACTGGTTTTCAAAAGGTTAGAATCTCTTTCAGTTTCTGTCTCTCCCTTTGACCCAGGTTTTGTTTTATTGATAGCTCATCCAAATGAAGCTTAAAAGACCTCATTTTGCTGTAGCCCCAGGCCTCAGTTCCGTGAGCCAGCAGAAGAGCTTCCCTGTGTTCTCTTTTTTCCTTGCTTAGGCTTAGAGGTCAGTGATACATTTTTTTTCATTTTCTGACCATCTGCAGTGAGGGAGGTTGTGTTATACTTTATTGCCTTTTTAAGGAACCTGGCTGCTGCGGTCATCAGGGGTGGGGGCTTACAGAGGGAGCAGTGACCCTTGCTCTTCTGCCAGGCATCTGTTTCTTCCTAGCTCTACAGGCTTGGTTTTCTCTTGCTACTCTAACAATCGGCAGCACAGACTGTGCAGGCAATAGTTCTTGCTGTATGTTTTTTGATCTTTATTTTCCCCAGTGTCTCCCATCCAGGCTTGTGGCACCAAGACCTACATGCACCATTCTGAGATTGCTGTAATGCAGGCAAAACAACTTGCTGCTTGTGCAGACTAAAAGGAAATATGGCTTTTGCATCCTGCTCACCCACACTGCTCCTAGTCAGAGATGTGTCTTTTGGTGTTTACTGATCTCAGTACTTCTGTCAGGTTCTTCTCTGCTCAAAGAAAACAGCTCTGATGCTGTGCCTTGCCTGGTGTCCAGGTATTTTCCCTTCCTTGTTCTCTGCTGTCGCTCTCACCACTGATTTCCTTTGCCTCTTTGCTCCACCACATTCCTTTCTGTTCACACTCACATTATCACTGATTGACCTTCCCTTTTTCTCATCCTCAGGTTTCATTAATGCTTCTCTCATTGGCTTCCTAGTTGCCTCAATTTCCCTTGGCATTTGGCTTAATCTCTTGACTTGGTGCCTGGTGTCCTTCCCTGTCACACATTCTCCCCTGTCCTGCCGCTAGAGTGGGCTGTAACCATTTATTCTGTTTCCCTGTCTTTCTCACTTTCTTCCCCCTCTCACCTTAAATCGCCTCACAGCATCCGTGCTACCTTTGCTGAGGCTGAATCATTACCTAGACACTAGTCCCTATTTAGTCTTCCAGGGCTGAGTGAAGATTGAGCTGTCTCTTTCCTTTTAAGATCTCTCTTTGTAAGTGGAGTGTTGATGCAAGGAACACCAGGTGACTGACTGGATCTGCATTCTGATTCCAATTCACACCTTTGTCTATCCTGCCCAACCCTGTCTCGGGTTTCTTCCAAACCCAGCCTTGCACTGGGACTCTGTAGGTATCTTGATCCTAGTTTGGATTTCCAGCCACATCCATGTCTTCTGTTACCAAGCCCAGTGGTACAGTGGGGGTGGGTGGCAGGTACCAAGCATTTTAGATTCACAGAAAGGTCAGGCAGTGAGGGATGGTTTGGATATCCCTAAGCCAACTCCCTGCTTACAAGAGGCCTGACCCTAATGGTAGATCAGGTACTTGAGTGCCTCATAAATGATCACACTCTGCAATTTTTGTGCTGTCTATGTTTTCTCCTCTTATACTTTTCCCAATGCCCTGAACAGTGGCAGGGCTTATCACCACTGAAAACTTGTGAGGGATCCCAGCATGTCCTTTACCTAATCCTTGGGCATTATAGGGCAGAAACTAATCTTTCATAGGGCCCTGAATCATAGAATCATAGAATCGATTGGGTTGGAAAAGACCTCCAAGATCGTCAAGTCCAACCCTTGGTCCAACTCCAGTCCATTTACCAGATCATGGCACTCAGTGTCAGGGCCAATCTCACTTTAAAAACCTCCAGGGACGGGGAATCCACCACCTCTCTGGGCAGGCCATTCCAATGCCTGATTACTCTCTCTGGAAAGAAATTTTTTCTGATCTCCAACTTCAATTTCCCCTGGCAGAGCTTGAGCCCGTGCCCCCTTGTCCTGTTGCTGAGTGCCTGGGAGAAGAGACCAACGCCCACCTGGCTACAACTTCCCTTCAGGTAGTTACAGACAGTGATGATGTCACCTCTGAGCCTCCTCTTCTCCAGGCTAAACAACCCCAGCTCCCTCAGCCTCTCCCCATAGGACTTGTGCTCCAGTCCCTTCACCAGCCTTGTTGCTCTTCTCTGGACCTGCTCCAGCCCCTCAATGTCTTTCCTGAACTGAGGGGCCCAGAACTGAACACAATACTCAAGGTGTGGCCTCACCAATGCAGAGTACAGGGGAAGGATCACTTCCCTCATCCTCCCGGCCATGCTATTTTTTGATCCAGGACAGGATCCCATTGGCCTTCTTGGCCACCTGGGCACACTGCTGGCTCATGTTGAGCTTCCTGCCAGTTGGTACCCCCAGATCCCTTTCTGCCTGGCTGCTCTCCAAATGTGTGGTCAAGTGGGATAGATCGGTACATGTTCTTCCACCCGTGCTTCTTGATGTGTTTCTGCTGTATTTCTTCCTTCAGTGTTCTATTTATTTGCAGCTTAAGGCCCCAATAAGTCTCAGAACCTCTTGGTCTTCACCCAGCCAGAAAATGAAAATGTGCTTTGAGATCATTATATCTGTAGCCACAGTGCTCCTCATTAGCATCCTTGTCAAGGAGGTGATTGTCCTGTAATTGTATACTCTGCTTTACCACTTCAGTCTCCTAATCTTGAGCTACTGAGCCTCATTATGATTCCAGGTTCTCTTGAGTTAAAACCCCCTGAGCTCATGTTTTGGGTACCAGACTCCTACCTCTTTTGCCTGTGTGTTCTGAAGCCTTTCTAGTCTGGAAGGTGCTCAGACCAGTCCTTGTCTAGAGGAATGCTCTTGCGCTGGTGACTTGAAGTGGATCTTCATGTTCTCTAGGAATCTGCTGTTTGAAAGACTGCCTGACCCAGAAGTTGCCTCAGTATGTTCGTTTAAGAGCCTTTGGTGAATTAATTCTCTGCCTGTGAGTTGCTGATTTTTAAAGCACATGTTTCTTCTGGTGTTTATGACGTCTTGTGGATGTACACAAGAACTGTGTTTAATTATCTAAAGTATTTTCTTTTGTTTTTTAAGCCTGCTGTCTCTTCCTTTGTGGTCTCCTACTTCAGGTGCTGTGAGACATAGCAAATGAAATGGTTCTACTTGTCTCCCTGTTCCTTACCTACATCTTTTCTATTTTTACTGTATTCTTGCCAGTATTTCCTTCATGCCCTAGCCTGCCCTGCAGCCCTGACCACAACCACCATGCCTCTTTCTCCTCTGAGTTGGCCCCGATGCTCAGAAATCTTTTAGTAGGCAAGGAAGGGCTGAAAGCAGCACAGCAGTTCCCTCACCTGCAGCAGCAAAGCAGCAACAGAGACAGGCCAGCAAGACAGGCTGTTTTGTCATAGCAGGCTCAGGCAGCTTCTCCATATGATAGTCCCTTGTTCACTTAGGGATGTGTTCCTTTGCACTCACAAAATAGAAACTTTTTGTCAGTCACTGCTATGCTTAGTATGTCAAAGTATTGTCTGTTATTTTCTGATGCTTTTGGGTGCCTGATTTGAGACATGTAAAACATTAAAACTCTGTAACTGTCCATGATTTTAGGAAGAATTAGAAGTACAGAGATCCCCTGAAAAATCTAATGCTGGATGGTTGGGGTTTTGAAACTTTTCCATTTCCCTGTTGCATTTCATAAGCAGAAGTGACACCTAGTGTTGACTTGAGCACAGTTCCATGTCTCACATTCGTGCTTGGTTCAGGACACTAAAGTGTTTGGAAGCACAACCTCTTAATAAAACACAAGAGGAACAAAATGCTGCATGTATTTTCTGAACATGCAGCTTTTGCAAGCCAGAGAGGCTTTCCCAGCCAAATGTGCTGTGAAGCCCCTTCTCCCCAGTACTAAGCATTTAATTAGTCTGGGTCTTTGTGTTTGTGGAGCCCAGCTTAGCAACTATTCCATGGAAACCCGGTTTTACATGTATTAAAAAAATCCAGAAAGCAACCCAGTTGGGTTTCTGAAATTTTGAACTAACCATTATTCACAGAATATCTGTTGCTTTTTCCTTTATTTGAGGAGACTTTGGAAAGGAAATAATGGTTAGAAAAGATCTTCACTTTTTCTGGCTTCTGTGTGCTGTCAAGTGGGACTTGCAAGGCTTTTGTCAGTCTATATTTGTTGTGTCTCTCTTTACAGCACAATTTTTGTGGAGCTCACTCCTGGTATTGTGGCTGATTATGCAGCACTCCTCCAGGAGGATGTTATCGTCCCTCTTTTTGCTGAAGAAGTGGTGTTCAGTTCACTTTACTGAGCAGCAACAACTGGGAAGTGCAGTAAACACAGCTACAAGCATAAAAGACAAACAGGGGAGTTTGTATGAGATACACATGAACCAAAAAAGGAGGTCCTTTTTTTTTGTTTCTTTGTTTCCCCTCAAGCCTTTAGTAGTGAATGCATTTTAGTCTTGACTTAGTGTGAGTGCTGTTCACAGTTTGGGGTTCCTGTGGTCCAGTTGCATGTTCCCCTGTTTCATTTTTGGGGACTGCTGTTTGAGAAACAGAATTCTGAGAGCCAAAAGTGAGACAGACTTCGGCTTTGTGATGAATTATTTTACCAGCCCTAACAACTGCTAAGAGTGTAAATACCAAAAAACTACCTCCTCCAAGCACAAAAACTCCTCCAAAACAAAGCAACCTGTGCCCTGCTCCCTTGAGTCCAAAACTACCAGACAAAAAAAAAAGCTATCAGAAACTAGGGAGGTGCAGTTCATGTGTGATTTTATAATTTTTTAAATTCTATTGTTTTAAAGTAAGGAATAAAAAAAAGTGAGCAATTATTCAGACACAAAGTAAGGTATCTGCTGTGGTAGACAGGGTGGGAACCCAAGAGGATCTGGTGGGTGAAGGTGGGTAATTTGATTTTTCCACCATTTTACCTTTTTGAGCACTGTGAAGTGAGTGCATATGTGAAATCCACAGCCTCAAGTGGAATTGTTTTAACACCCCTGCAATGTAGTAGTAAACAGTCTCTAAAAAAACCAAAACAAAAGCAAAAAAGAGGAAAATACTTTTGGTCTTTCCTTGTTGAAGTATTTTTTGCATAATTGCTCATTTTCAAAGAATCTTCATGTTCATCATTTACTTTGATCCTTCTATTGCTTTTTGTCTGCTGAAGGCAGTAGAGGAAGAGGGGTTTAATCCTTTCCTCTTAGAGTTTTCTTCTATATCTTTTTACTTTTGTCACACACTTTATTTTCCAGATTTTGAAATCCTGCTGATTCTGCAGAAAGGGGATAAGGGAAAGTTTGGGAAACGTTATTTCCCATAAATTTACCCCGCCTGGAGTACTGCATCCCCACCTGGAGGACTGTGTCCAGTTCTGGGGTCCTCAACACAAGGACATGGACTTGTTGGAGTGAGTCCAGAGGAGTGCCATGAAGATGATCAGAGAGTTGGAACACCCGGTTGAGATAGTTGGGTTGTGCAGCCCAGAGAAGGCTCTGCGGTGACCTTTCTGTGGCCTTCCAGTACCTAAAGGGGCTAAAAGAGAGCTGTAGATGGACTCCTGACAAGGGCACATAGTGGTAGGACAAAGGGGAGTGATTTTAAACTGCAAGAGGGCAGGTTTAGATTAAATATTAGGAAGAAATTCTTTACTGTGAGGGTGGTGAGGTACTAGAACTGTGGTTTCCCCATCCCTGGGAGTGTTCAAGGCCAGGCTGGATGGGACTGGGAGCAACATGATCTAGATCTGTCCCAACCCAAACCATTCTGTGAAAATGCAAACAAACCCAACCCACAAAGAAAACTTCAAATCATAAATATTTCCAGGGTCAAACCCCTAACCCCACCCTGTGGTATTCTGCTTTTTTAAGGTGGCTTACTTCCCTGTGCATAAAGTACCATGTAAGTGAGATTAGCAACATTTAAATCCATGTAGTTTTCAGTCCCAATAATAGTAGGAAAGATGGTCATGAGAACCAAGAACTCATTTCTTTCTGTGAAACTGGAAGTGTTTGTACAGAGATCCTTTGCCATGTTTTTCTATCAATATATCCTGTCCTATATCACCTTTCAGTTTTCCTTGAAGCCATGAAAAGCCCCACTTCCAGCTTTGGTGCTCTGCAGAGAGTATGTGGATGAGTTAGGAGTACACTGCTGAAATCACCCTGTAACACAGTTGAGATACGCTCTGACTCAGTCTTTGTGATACCTTCATGGCTCATACATTTGGCCAAAGGGCTTTTCTGAGTCTGCAGATGCTGAGAAAGATGGGATTTTAGTTTGTGTATATGTCATTATATATACAATTATTATTTTTTCAGGAACACACATAAATTATTTAATGAATAAAACAGACTAGCAAGTTAAGAAGAATGACTATTGTCCAATGTCAGGATAAATCCCTCCTGTTCTAGGCTGTTCTAGTCCCTCATTCAAGCATTCCTTGCACTGATGTGCTCATTCGCCATCTCTTTTCTTACCAGGTTGAGGAGTGGAACAGGGCCTTCCCCTTTCCAGCAGCACTGAACTGTAGGCTGAGGTCACTGCAACACACAAAACTGTGCCCTAAAACTGTGATTTGCCCGTACAGAGGAGTGATTTCACATATAGCGGCTGCTATAAAGTGAGGGCCTCCTTCACTTCAAGTCCCAAAACCCAGTTCTGCTTCCAGCCTCTGCAGACCAGCAAAACAATGACCCATGTGGAAAAACCACAAACCCACGTATTTTTATGCTGGCATTATTCTGTGATCTGTCACACCGTGAGCTCAGCCAAGCACCAGTGAAAAAGATGCAGCATGAGGATTTGGCTGGAGTTAGTGTACAGGCTGCTTGTTTTGGCAGGGATAAGCTGTCCCCCTTCCCAGCTCCCCAGCTTCTCCAGTAACTTCCTACGTGACAGAGCAAAGATGCCTGAAGCATCCCATGGTCAACTAAGAGCCTATTGCTTCTTCCTGCTGTAGTACAGCTTTCTGGCCAATGAACCCGTCTGAAAATAATTACAGAGTGCACCTGCCTTGTGCAAATAAGAAAAAAATATTGCTACTGCACCTCTGCCAGAGCCTCCTCGCCCTGCTTTAACAGCTCTGCATCTCTGTGGCTACTCAAAAGGCTATGTAGGTGAAAAGGGGGAAGAGAATTCAACCCCCCTTATTTAAATACCAGGATAGCTCCAACAAAGCCCTTTGGAAACTTAATGTTCATCACTATAGGTGCTTCCCAGGTAAGTAAAATGTAAACTGCAATCAGCAGAAAAAATCTACAGCCTGTGCATCACAAAGTACTTTGATAAGTTTTTTATTGCTGTGAGTTATCTGCCTTCTGGAGGATAAGGACAAACAAGAACCAAAGTTCTAAGGTTTTATCAATATGCTTGTACTTTAACAGGCCTTTGACCCAGAGCAATGAATTGGCTGGTTGTAGGAAGATCAAAATGAAAATGAAATAGTTAATGATTTTTGTTTTGTGAGTGTAATATTGGCCTCCCCTCAGTTCCATTGATTAGGTGTTTCACAAGGCTTCTGTGCCAGCTATAAATGGAGGCAGGTGAGACGCCTTTCACAAACAGCAGCCCTGGACTGCAGGAATTGCTCTCAGCTCTCCCCATCCCTGAAGCTGACATCAAGGTGAGAGACACAATTATTTCATGAAAACTGGCATGGTTTCTTGGGCAGCTGCTGTGAAATGCAGTGGAAGAGAAAGATGATTAAGTGTTGGGATGAGAGCTGCAGCACACATGTGAGGGTCTGCTGTCTGTATCAGTGGATACTTATCCCATCTTTTGGGAGATGAGAAGACAGCTGCAGGACAAACATACCTCAAGAAGGGAGAGGGTGGAGAGGGCCATTGATATGTAATTCCAAGGGGTGAAAGTGAAAATATTTTACAAATTTATCTTGGTTATGGGATCTTTATGTTGTATCAGCAAAGTTAACTGGCTTATTATTATTGCTTTTTGTACAGGTAGAAGGTACTAGTGCTTTATTCAGTAAGTTAAAGTTCAGCTTCCCTCAACTTCTATGAATACTGTTACAACTGTGGAAAAAAATGCTCAAGTGTTTTTAATAGCATAGTGAGATTTTGTTTTAAAAGTGAGGTTAAGGGTGTGTGGGGATTTTATTACTTATTATGATGCACATATCTTGCAGTATTAGTCTGACTTTTAATCTTACTGGGTGTACCTGGTCTTCTCTAATCCCTTCTCAGAATCAGCTAGAGGAATTTCTTTTTTTACCTCAGATATATTTGCCCTGAAATCTGAATCTTCGTCCTGATGACTGTTACATGATTTAAAGAGGGAGTTGTTATCGTAACTGGCTGCTCATTACTATTTCTGCAGCTATTACTAATAAAAAACTGTGATTCCTTAACTGAAACCAGGTAAGTGTGTAGAACTAATTATGTGTATTTGTAACAGTGTGGAAAAAGATATTTATGACCTCAAATTTAGTCTAATTCAAAGAGCTGTTGCATAGAACTTGGTTGCTTCTTAGTGTATGTCAAGAACAGGAATCCCTTGACTTCAGTAAAATTTCATATAAAAAGAGAAATAAAGTATTTCAGTGAGTCCAAAGTTCATTTCTACTCTTAAAAAATAGCTTCCCCACCCATTTGAAGTACAACATGCACTTTCTTTTAGAAATTAACTACATCTCAGTACTTTTATATTGTATTCTATGTGGATCATGAAACCTAGTCCAAACAATGAGGGCCAATTTCTAAAATAATTCTCAATTGCAGAATTGATTTATCACCAGTTATATATTTTATTTCATTATAAATATATAAACTAAATGCTCAGATGTCCCTTGAACATGTGCATAAACCAGTATATGCAACTAAATAAAAATAGATGGTTCTGGTGGACATACCTCATTTAACTTTTTCCTCCAAATTCAAATTTCTTTGACATGTCCTCACTCTTTCACAGCTGTTGCTATGTTTATCCACTGCTACTTCTCCTTTTTAAATTTTGACCTCTGTGGTCTCTAGCATTTTGTGTCTGGTGTGTAAAGGAGTCTCACAAGCATTTCTTGTGTTTTGTTTTAATTCTCTGCAGGTTATCATCCAACTTCTACAACAGAAGATCTGAACTCTAGAAGTTCTACTGACATGGGAAAAATCATCATTTATGAGCATGCCAACTTCCAGGGTTTGTCCAGAGAATTCACCAGTGACATTGGCAATCTAAAAGATGTAGGTTGGAATGATATTGTCTCCTCAGTGAAAGTAATTGGGCAGCCTTGGGTGGCTTATCAGCATGCAAACTATGGTGGCAAGTTAGAGGTATTTGAGGAGGGAGATCATGACTTTGTTGGTAAAAAGATGAATGATAGGATCAGTTCTCTGCGGGTGATCACTGAACATCTGCACAATCCTCAGATCACTCTCTATGAACATGCTGATTATCAAGGAAAGAGCAGAGTAATAAGAGAAGCCACCAATCTGTCTAGGGGGCATGACAATAACACCACGTCTTCTCACAAAGTCCAGAGTGGTGTCTGGCTGTTGTGTGAGAACAGTGATGGAAGTGGATTTCAATACATTGCACGCGAACATGAACACCTTCCCAATTACAAGGCAATCAAATTCAATGACAAACTTTCATTTCTGCGTCCCCTTCGCCCTGGTCATCACTGTCACTGTTAGAGTAAAAATTGTGCAGTGCTGAGGGAAGATGCAACCCCAGCAAGAAACTTGAGACCTAAATATCTGCCTCTGCTTGTGTTGCTTTTTCCTCCTGTGTCACAGGAACAGCAAACATGCAAGAGCTCCCTGCCATGCTGCCCTGCAGATCTTTACTTCTCAGTCCTGCCTTGCACTCTTCCCCACCCCACGAATGCAGGAAATATCATACTTGATCATATAGAAGAGACTCCAAGCTAAGAGACATGCCAGGGATATGTAACTAGTGCACTTGTAACTGCCAATGTCCTGTACTATGGAATGTAGAAGCATTGTATGTTGCCTCTGCTGCCAGATGCATAAGCAAAATGTGAATATGGAACCAGCATCACTTGCTTTGTAATTTGTGTTACAATGCCCTTGCAGTACTGTGACCTCTGCCATTGTTATCCATTTTGTGTTGATGCCATTAAAGAATGTCTTTCAAGCAACAGTGGGTCCATTTCATGCATTTTTTATTATAGATAAATATTGCCCTTTCATGGTGAGATGTCTCTGTGTATGCAGAGAATGGGCACTTGCAAACATTTTTCATGGATCTCTCCTGAAAGATTTTATCTCCTTCCAGTTTCACTGGTCAGTAACAGTAGGTTCAGGCTTTACTCAATTAGACTAAAATTCTGTGTGAGCTTCTTGATTATTGCTGTGATCCTGGCCACAGGATACTTAACTATCACAAGTGATTGTATCTCAAGGCATTGATCACACTGATGATATAGTCTTCTACTGCCCTAAGTTGTAGGTAAGTGATCTGGTGGCTTTTGCTAAAGTTGTATCCCAGTTTTTGAAGGTCCCACCACCCATTGCTCTCAGTAGTGCTTAACAGACCGTTGCATTGTTCACATTCTCCAGAGGCTGGTGTATGATAGGGGATGTGGTGTACCCCCTCACTGTCATGCTCTTTAGCCTGAGTATCTGTGAGGTTGTTTCAAGAGACCCATGGGAAGCCTGACAGCCTGTGAAGACTGGGGTGAATAACTCACTGAGTACCTCAGCCAATTCCATATCTGTTGCTACCAGTTCTCCCTTCTCCTTTATCTAGGGTGTACACTCCCCCTGGCCTTTCTTTTCTGACCTATGTACTCGTAGAATCCCTTCTTGTGATTCTTTGCATCCCTTGCCAAGTCCCATTCTGTCTGTGGCTTGGCTTTACCTACATGTCTGAATCATATCCTGATACTCTCCTCAAGTCACCTGTCCCTGCTTCCACTGGCTGTTCATTTCTTTCTTATGCCTTAGTGTGGGGAGCGGGTCCTTGCTCAGCCATGCCAGATTCCAGCCTGCCTTGTCTGATTTCCTACCCATGAGGATGGAGAGCTGTTGTGCTCTATGAAAAGTGGCCTTGCAGAGTTGCCAGCTCCAGTCCCCACTAGAAGGTAAGAACAGTTTCCCTGGGGAAACAGCTGGAATTTTCACTCTTTCAAAGCTCAGGATCTGGACTTTGCTCCTCACCAGCCATATTAATCAAGATAACAACCTCACCCAGGGTGTGGTTGCTGCAGTCCAAGCTGCCTCCACTCTTAACTTTCCTAAGGAGTTCATCTGCACTGGGGAGCACCAGGTCCAGTAAAGCTTTTCTCCTGGTTGATTTATCCAATATTTGGTCCAGGAATTTGTCCTCAGTGTCCTCCACTAATCTCCTGGACTAGCCTACAGCCAGCTGTATTGCTTTCCCAGCAGATGTCCATGTGGTTGAAATTCCCCATCAGGACAAGAGCTCGTGTGAAGCTTCCTGGACCTGAAGCAGGAGGCCTTATCCACAGACTTGCACTGGTCAGGTGGCCTGTAGTAAACAAATGATATCATAGAATCATAATGGTTTGAGTTGGGAGGGACAAAAGGATCATCATCTTGTTCCAAGTCCCTGCCACAGGCTGGGACACCTTCCACTAGACCACGTTGCTATAAGCCCCATCCAACCTGGCCTTGAACACTTCCAGGGCTGGGACATCCAAAACACCCCATGGCAATCTGTTCCAGTGTTTCACCATTCTCAAGGTAAAGAATTTCTTCCTAGTATCTAATCTAAACCAACTCTCAGTTTAAAGCCATTCCTCTTGTGCTATAAGTACATGCCCTTGTGAAAATTCCCTCTGCAGCTCTTTTGTAGCCCCATTAAGATACTGGAAAGCCACAATAAGGTGTCCCCAGAGCTTTCTCTTCTCCAGGATGAACAACCCTAACTGTTTCAGCCAGTCTCCATAGAAGAGGTTCTTCATCCCTCTGATCATCTTCATGTCCCTCCTCCAATAGGTCTATGTCCCTCTCGTACCTGGGACCCCAGACCTGGACACAGTACACCATATGGAGAGTCATGAGAGCGGATTGGCAGAATTGCCTCCCTTGACCTGCTGCCAAGGCTGCTTTTCATGTAGACCAGGACACAATTGGCTTTCTGGGCTGCAAGCACAAATTAATGGGTCATGTCCAGCCTTTTGTCCTCAAGCACCCCCAGGTCCTTCTTGACAGGGCTGCTCTTGATCCATTCATCCCCCAGGATGTATTGATACTGAGGGTTGCCTTGACACCCAGGTGCAGCACCTTGCACTTAGTCTTGTTAAATCTCATGATGGTTCCATGGGCCCACTTTCTGAGCTTGTCCAGGTCCCTCTGGATTACTTTTCATCCTTCAAGAATGTCTACTGTTCCACTCAGCTTGGTATCATCTTCAGACTTGCTGAGGGTGCACTTGATCCCATTGTCTGTCTTAGTTTAGAAGAAACGAAGATGTTATTACGGACTAGGAAAGAAAAAGGCTTTCCCTCTCCTATGCAAAAAAAAATAAATATCAACACAGTGTTGAAATTTAGGAGTTTTAATCAGGAAAGATGTATGTGAATGAAGGATAACAGTTCTTATCTACAATATTATATATATAACCAAGACTAGGACAAAACAAACAACTTCCCTGTACCTACAAAGAAAAAAAACCAAACCCCCAAACCCTTTAAATGAAACTGAATTGTGTCTCTGCTCCTTTTCTGGTGCAACTATATTTACAGACAGCAGGGGTTGCTGCCACGCCTCAGCTGGCAGCGAAGTGACTCAGTTTTCTCGGGTAAGGCAAAGACGAAGACGGTCCTTTGAATCACTCACGTGGAAGAACGGAGGCCAAAGAAGAAGGTGGGGTAGAAAAGTCTGACAGGCAATGCAGAGTCCTCTTCCTTGTCCGCTGGTCAGGAAATGAGAGACTAGAGACAGGAGTCGATGATGGTGATACTCACTGCCTTGCAAACGGAAAGCTGGCCCAGGAAAGAAAGATCTGTAGCAAAGGCCCTAACACCAGAGGCACAGCTCTCCTCTCTCTGACGAGCAGCACACAGCAACAGAACTGAGCGAAGGTTGTGGATGGCCAAGACCAGGGCAACTCAGCTCCCCTGCAAACCCCTTCACCTTCAGTGAGGGTTTTTTTCCTCTCCCTCCAGCCCTCACTCCAGCAATCAAGTTGGAATTCAAAGTACTTGGCTACTCCTTTGTTAACTAGTGGCATGGGTGTTGGGCATTAGCTTTTGAATTCTGTAGTGGAAGGGAGAGAATTTCTTTAACATCCAAAACTACAGCACTGTCCATGTCATTGATGAAGACATTGGACAATGCTGGTCCCCATACAGACCCTGAAGGGACACCATCTGTCACTGATGTCCGTTGGGACTCTGAAACATTGACCATTACCATTCTGATGTGACCATTCAACCAAGTCCTTATATAGTCTTCTCCTTCCCTTAATTATGTATATAGTATATAAATGGTTTATATGTAAACATATTGTACAAATGTTATAATTGTTATTATTTATATAATATTAACATATGACCAACAGAAAAATATAATAAACTGGAACTGACTGATTGGTTTATTGCAAGAGGGAAACCTGCCTGATTTTTTTATACCTTTATTTCCTTGGTGAGTTCTCCTTCTGAAATCACACTATTTCAATCAGAATGGAAAATACCTGTATTCTAATGTTACATCCATTGTAATTCTATATCATAATGGTGTTCTACTATTCTAGCAGTCTTGAGATTCATCACGTGATATGTTCTACCAGATTTTGGTGCTGGTAGCCCAGGGCACTCACACACACCAAGCAGTGCTAGGGGTTATCACTGCTACAAGTATGAAAGGGAACCCCATTGGGCCTGTCTTTGTCCTTTACCAAATCCATGGGCATCATGGGCCACTAATTTGATGTTTCACAGGGCAAAGAGGCAAATGGAGGATGAAAATGCAAGCTGCAAGAAGTGGCTGTTACTGAAGCATGTGGAGTTCAGTGTTTTGCAAGCCCTGAAGCAGCCTGGAGAATGACCTACTGTTCAGCATTCATGCAGGACTGGATCTCTGTTTGTGTTGTGGAATAAACCCAGCTGGCAACTAAGTACCACACACCTGCTCACTCCCTTCTCCCACTACTATTAATAACTGAGGGAGAGGGAGAGCTAAAATCCAAGAAAGGTAAGTGATGACAATTGCTCATGACAAACCCATCCCTGAGCCACAACTGGTGCTTCACTTCTGGGTAGCTCCCCTTAGCTTATACACTGGACATGATGTCCTGTGGTGTGGGACATCCCTTTGGCCAGTTTGGGTCAGCTGTCCTGGCCATGATCCTTCCCAGCTTCTTCTGGACCTCCTTACTGCCAGAGTGTGAGACACTGAAAAGTCCTTTATTTAGGGTAAGCACTGCTTAGCAACAACCAAAATGTCAGTGTGTTATCAACAGTATTCTCATAATGAATCCAAAACACTACATTGTACTAAGAAGATGATGAGCCTTTAACCTAGCCAACAGCAGAACAGTATCCATCCCTTACTCCATACCATTGAAGTCATACCATGTCCCACATTTCCCAAAAATCCATCACTTTTCCTGTCCCTTAGTAGATATATACACACAGAGATATCATTCCCTTAGTATATGGACCATCCATATAAAAGTCTGTTGGGTTTATCTGTTCCATGACCTTGGTCTCCGTCTCTCATAACAGTCTTTCAGGCAGGAAAGATGGTGTGTGTGGTTGGATTGTTGCCTGTTAGAGCCAGTTCTCATTCCGTCACCTGCATTCACCTGATTTCACCAAAGTTCATCCTTCACTAATGTGGTAATCAGAGGGAAGGTGAGTTCTTATTGCCAGGTCTGGCCTGGTGAAGACAGATGCCATGAGGCACCCAGTGTGGTGATGAGCATATCACCACCACAGAACTGATAATACACAGTGTTCTATAGTAATTAATACCATACAATGGAATTAAAATGCCCCAAATAAAATGCCCTTGTGGCACACACTGGAATTTGGCATCCTCCTGTCTGACCCACCAAGGGCACCCAGGTTCCTGAGCAAAAGCAATCCCATGGATCAGTTTGCCTTTCCCCAAGGCAGGAATAACCTAAGCTGTTTTCCCCAGCATATTTTTATGTGCACTACAGGAACTGTATCCCCTTGTGCAATATGTAAAAGTTTTGTTTGGGCAGGGCCAGGCCAATTGGCAGATCTCCTGGTGCTGACTAACCAGGTGGCCTTTGCTAAATGTCTGTACAAATATTTGAGGATTCCACCACCCATTGCTCTCAATGTAGTCTTTAACATTCCATTACACCTTCAGTTTTCCCAGGGCCTGGTGAAGGAGGGGGACCTGATATACCCACTCAGTGCTCTGTTCTTTGGCCCAAAGGTCTGTGAGGTTGTTCGGAAAAGGAGTCCTTTGTGTGACTTAATCCTTTCAGGAGGACCATGTTGCCATAAGACTGGCATCTCAAGGCCCAGAATAGTGTTCTGAGCAGTGGCATGGTGTTACAATCCACTCCACAAGGCAAAAGTAACTTTTGGGTTTTTGCTAATAAATCTCTTGGGCCAAATGACGGTAAACTGATACTAGATCATCAGTGTTTACTCATACATATATCTACAGGGTTTATTTTAGAACAATTTGGTTGCAAATGAAAACAGGTATGTAGCTGCTTTGGTTGTCATTATCTATAGTAATATATAAACATGAAGATACCACCTAGAAAATGTGTAAAGGAAAAAGAGAGGAAAAAAAAGAGAAAGTACTGACCCCAAGATGAGCTAAGCTGGTTGGAGGATGTTGCTGATGACACCATGTTTTTGGGTTTGATCTATGGGCCATTCATACAAGAGTTGGACTTGATGATCCATGTGGGTCCCTTCCAACCCAGGATATTTTGTGAAATTTCTGTGAAATAAAAGATCATATTCACCTCCCAGAGGTCTCTAATTAACTCAGTTGCTGTTGCTGGTGATTTGGTCCATTGGGGAGTGATGGGGGGAAGGCAGACTGTGAAAAATAAAGTACCTTCTCTGTGAGTTTTGTGGGGATTACTGTTTTTGCACAGTCATGCTGGTTTTGCAGAAATGGGTGGGAGGCTGGAGGTGACAGTCATATAGCTTGGGGAAGGGGATGCTTTAGAGGCTGCCCTGCTAAGAGTGAGGCTTTCTTGGGGTAGTGGTGGGTGTGTGCAAAGTGGGCTCCCTTTGCCATGATCTGGCTCAGCGGAGACAAGCATCACACATCCAGAGACTTGTCCCTGGCCTCCATGAAGCCATGAACCTGCTCCCCTCAGCCTTCATCTTCAATCTTGTGTCAGGAGCCTTCTTTGCACAGTTTGCCACAGCAGCATTGTTTTCAGGCAATTAAAAATTCCAGTTCCTCACACATGGGGCACAGGGTGTGTTTCTAGCCATCATCATGCTTGTTACTCTCACCATTGTAAGCACATGGCTCTTACCTTGGCGGGTTTGTTGCAGTGTGATATGGGCAATCTGCCATTTGCCAGGCCTCCCCGTATTTATATTTCAGCCAGTGTCCTCCCTACCAGAGAGGCTTTAACTGCTTGGCTTGCTTGATTGCAGCGCATGTGTCACATTCATGGATAACCTGTGTGACAGTGTTCATGGTTCAGCCCACCCCTCAGTCAAAAGCCCTATTCGACAAATGTAGCCCTTTGAGGTCATTATGTTTAATGTCAGCCTAAAGCAGCACCAGCTCTATAGCTTAAGCCCAACTATGTGTTTTCTTTCTCAGGAGTTCTGGTGTATGAAAAACTGACTTGTAGCCTCTGCCTCCTTCCTTCCTCTCAGAGGGTTACATGCAGTCTGCCTATACCCAAGGTATGTTTGAGATCTAACACTGCTGGGCTTGTGAGTGTTGGTTGTGCTTGTTGCAAGAACCACTAAATCTCCTCTGAGTTCTTGTTGCAGGCTTTCTCATGTCTGTAGCAACAGATGGAACACTCTCCTCCAAGCGTGGTTCAGCACCTGGAGAGGCTGCACAATTCCCAGCCTTGGAGATCTTCAGGAGTCATCTGGGCAAGGTGCCAAGTAGTTCCATGTAGGTACAGATGCTGCCCAGCTGTGAGGAGGGGAGGTTATACTCAAGACCTTCAGAGGTCCCTGATGGCTGGTTGTAGAAACATCTAAATTAAAATGAAACACTTACTGCATTTTGGTCCCAGAGGATAATATTGGCCACTTTAGATTCTGTTGACTGGGTTGTTTCCAAAGACTTCTGTGCAGGCTATAAATGGAAGCAGGTGAGATGTCTTTCACAAACAGCAGCCCTGGACTGAACAGCTCCAAGGGTGAAGATTTCCCACCTTCTATCGCCTTTCTGGCAGTGCTGAACAACCCTTGGAGTGAGATTTTTTTCCTTATTTTCAGTCAGTTTCCCTGCTGGCAATTAAGACTCTTCCCAGATGTGCCTTTGCTCTGCACTTTTGGGAACAATTGGCCTTGCCTCCTCCATGGCTGAGACGATTTTTCGCTATAAGTCTAGAGAGAATTTGGGTAGTCCATCTGCAGGGGTTTTCATGACCTCACTGAATCCAGCTCAGACCAACCATATCTAACCTTGTGGTTGTCCCTGTTTGAGTAGCAGACTGTACCTGATGGCATCCAGAGGTTACTTCCAATCTGAATTATCCTGTGATCCCACAATTCTGCTGGCTAACAAGGTAATGTCAGGCCATTACCTTAGACCAAGACTGACAAATCCTGTTTTTTCCTGACCCACACTATTCCTCAGGAATCTTGTTATAAAGAAAGTTGATCAATATCCCTTCTCTCCGTTTCTTCTCTTCAGCCATTACAGTCTGTCCTGATGGGGATTTATGTGCAGTGATATTGACTCAGTAGGTCTAAGGAGCTCCTTTGCTTTGTCCTTGCACTCAGGAATTAATGTGTCCCTGCAGTTTGTGTCTTCTCACACTGGTGTTTGGGCTTCTTGGTGCTAATGATTTTATTTTTAAGAAATTTTTCAGGATATTGTTTTACTGCTTGTGAGACAGCAGAAGTAGAATAACATCCTATTACAAGCCCTTCAAGAAAAAGAAAACTGAGCTAGCATCTGCTTATCTGTGGGATTTCAACACACAAGATGCTCTTCCATGACAGCCCATGGTAGTTCCTGCAAGCAGCTGATCAGCAGCAATGAAATGAAGTGTGAAAATATCAGAGAACAAGGACAGAAAGCAAAAGGAAAGGACAATAAAGTTACACCAGGGTGGGTTCCTCTGTGGGAAAACACCAGTTCCAGCATTTCTGTTTAGCCAAGTCACTTTTCAAGTTCAGTGTGTAAGTGCAGTTAAAGGATGACCAGGGTTCAGCCCCAGTAACTCCTCGTGCTCAGCTGCTGGAGCCCAGTCAGGGTCTCTCTCCAGGGCTGGTTTTCATGGCTGCTGCTCCCGAGGTTGCAGGTTCAGCCAGTGCTGAGGTTGGGTGTGTAACCCAGAGACACGCACACACATGTCCATGGAAATGAGATGGACATGGTCAATTGCACGGGCTGCCACAGACAAGGTGCTGCCTTCAATGGCCCCACATGTGACATGACCAGGACTGACACAAAATGCGAGTGTAGACAGCCAAGTCTCCCTCCTCTCCATGTGACCAAGATGGAAGGCGACTAGCGAAAACATACACAGCCACACTCTCCAGATCTACAGGCACACTCACAGGTGCTTCAAATATGACATGAGCCCTCAGCCTGAGCAATACCATACCTGGATCTTGGCTCTCTGTCCAAAGAACACAGCTGTCCTGCTTGCTGGCTGGTGCAGCTTGTTGCTTGCTAGCCAAGCCATGAACACATCACACACTTGTCTCAGACATTCTTGCAGTTGGGGGTGCCCTGAATATCAGCATGAGTCTTCTGCCTGTGTGATCCCTGCTTGGATCCATGTCCTAGTGTTGTGTCAGCAAATCACACCACTCTGCCTCATTAAGAACCAAAAAGATGTTTGTTTGACAAACTTACAGAAAGAGATACTGTCATATTCCATATACCCTTACAAGCTCGACTTCCCAGACTTAATAAGTCACAAGTGCTACAAGCTTGCAGACATGAAGAGCAAGACGAGTCTTACCAGGACAGAAAAATACACCAGTAGAGCTGGTGACTGAGGGAGAAAAGACAAAATGGCTCAACAGAACAATTCTTTTATGTTCAGAGCTGTGCAGGGTGCACCCCTCTTAAACCTGGTCTAGCAGACCCCACATCCTGTAAGCCAGACATCTGCAGGCACATGTCCACAGAAAGGACGTGGACATGGCCAACTGCACAGGCTGCCACAGCCTCTCTATCACATGTCACTGCCTCTGTTCTATCTGAGGTTTTAATGCAAGGCCAGCCACGCTTCCCTGTCAAAATACCACACACTGCTCTCTCCCACACTGTATTCAAAGCTTATTGAAGACAGTCTCAGGCCCATAATGAGTACCTATTGACACAGGTCTCACATGTCTCCCTAGCTTTTCCCTACTTAATTTTTCTGAGAATTGTCAGGCTACTGCTGACAGTTTCATCTGAGTGAGCATCAGTAGTGCCTCACACTTTTTCAACCAAAAAGGCAAACAGAAATTTAAAAGAACCAAAATAAATAAACCATCATCACTTTTGTTTCTCCTGTGCGCAAAATTCATCTTCTGCTAATGTAGATTTTCAGGAACATATTAAGTGATAACAAAAGCTGTTTTGTGAAAACAGAAACCAGAATTATTTTAAAGAACTGAGAAAGCAACAAAGGTTGGCAGCTGACTCCGGGAAATACTGTAGGGATGACTTTGTAATATTGTTCAGAATGCCTGTTAGTTAATTTCGAACCCAGCAGAGAGGAAGCATACCCTCCAGCAGCCTGACTCTGTAAAGGAAGTTCGTAGTGATTAGTGATAAAAGGCAGGTAGTTAATATTTATGAAGAAAAACACTGAAATACAACTAATTCTGCAACTCACCATATGTCTAATTCAATTCAATAACTCATTGGATGATCAGAGGAGAGGAGCAAAGGGAAACAGAGGGACAGCATATTCTGCTGCACATGCTTTAATCTAGATTTCTTCTGGCTGGATGATTTAACATTCCCTTGGGGAAACTGAAGTTGTTTTCTAAATACAGAATGCTCAAACTTGCTGTTTGCAAGCCTGTAAGCTTTTGGTGGGGCTTTCTGCCCTGCTCCTTTCACCTGGTGCTGGTATTCCCACAGTATGAATTTACAGCATCTTTTATTGTATCCAACACTGAAAACCCAATTGTGGGAAGCAGGGCTGCAGCAACTTCATTTTTTCCCCCTCTGCATCTTTAAACACATCTCCTCTTTACCCAGCAACACAGGAGCCACACATTCAATTGAGTTGTTTATGCAAATAGAAATACAGATACAGAAAGACATAACAAGCAGGAAGTAGTTTCAGATACTTAATTTTTAACACACTTCCTTATTGAATCACTCAAGGTCACTGGTTAAGGGAGTTCTCTGGAAAAATAAAAGAAAAAGATATGAAAAGATAAGAAATTTATAGAGGTCTCTTCACCCTTGAGGAAATGCCTTCTCTCAGAGCAGTAGTGCTGTGCTACTGACACATTAATGGCTTTGCTGCCATGCACACACAGTGAGTGCAAGATAAACCTTATCAGGGTCAATGGAAACCATGAAGAAATGGTATCTCTCAAGGGTCCCTACTAATACTATTAAATTGTTTCCTCATTGTCATGGATATGGGATCAAGTGAACCCTCAGCAAGTTTTCAGCTGACACTAAAACGAGTGGTGTGTTGCTATGCTAGAGGAAAGGACTATGAGGAACTGGCTTTTAGCAAAAGTGTGCAAGGAGGCCTCCTGCCACAAGATTGAAGATAAAAGCTGAGAGGAAGAGGTCGTAGCTTAGTGAAGGCCAGGGGCCAGTCTCTGGGCCTGTGATGCTTATCTGCCCTCAGCCAGATGGTGCCAAATGAGGCTCTCTCTGCACACACCCACCAGCCCCCAGAGAAGGTCTCACTCTTAGCAGGGGAGCCTCTGAAGCATTCCTCTCCCCCAGCCTAAATGACTGTGCAAAACACAGCACCTCCAACCTCCCACCCAATCCTGCAAAAACATCATGACTATCCAAAAGTAGCACCCATCCCACCTCCCCACCATGGAGGAGTTACCAGGAGGGTTTCTGAGGGTATATACAGCAATTGGACTTTATGTTTCACAGGCTTCTTTCCCCCACCATTCCCCAACAGACCAAGACTCCAGCAATAGCAACTGAGTTCAGCAGACAACACTGGGTGGTGAATATGAAGTCCTATTCTTTCTCTGTCTTTCCTTCTCTCTTTTCCATTACACATTATCTTGGGTTATATCCTTCTGGTTTTATATTGCCATATTTCTATAGATAATAACCAAAATGGATACCTACCTGCTTTCCTTTGCAAACAAATCCTTCTAAAACAAACTCTTTGCAGCATCTTTTAACGTATCCAACACTGAAAACCAATTGTTGGAAGCAGGGCTGCAACAACTTCATTTTTTCCCACATGCGTCTTCAGACACATCTTCTCTTTACCCAGCAACACAGGAGCTGCACATTCAATTTGGTTGCTGAAGCTTCCTTTAATGTCCTCTTTGGGTTTTTTTGTGGGAATATTCCTCTGGCCTATATTGCTGTGTTTTCTTGGCAGTGCTTTACTGACTTTGGGTTAATCGAGTAGAGCAATACTATGGCAAAGCTTAAATGAGATTTTCCATCCTTGTAAAGGACATCTTAGTAAAATGCAAAGCGTGTTGCTGACAAAAGCAGTAATGAGAGACCTTCCTTCAGAGATTGCACAGATCAGAAGGAAAATAATTTTGACACAGTTAAATGTGTTCTGCTACAACAGGTTATTCTTATAAGGAATTCCCCCTCTTGGAGCAAACTTGTTGTTTTCTTTTGTATGGTCCCAAAGCCCTACCCACTGAGCTGTGACCCTGTCAAATCCATGTGTCTCCAATTCAGAGAGAAGAATGTTGTGGGGGACCATGTCAAGGGCCTTGCAGAAGTCCAGGTAGATGAGATCTGTAGCCCTTCTCTCATCCACTGATGTAGTGACTCCATTATAGAAGGCCACTAGGTTGGACAGACATGACTTTCCTTTGCTGTAGCCATGCTGACTGTCTCAAATCACCTTCGTGTCCTCCACATGCCTACAAATACAAATACAGAAAGACATAACAGACAGGAAGTATTTTGAGATACTTTATTTTTAACAGACTTCCTTATTGAAGCACCGTAACTCAGTAGTTGAGTTCTCTGGAAAAAGATAAGAAAAAATAAGAAATAGATAAGAAATCTATAGAGGTCTCTTCTCCCTTCAGGAAATACCTGCATGACTGTGCAAAAGCAGCACCACCCCACCCTCCATGGAGGAGGTACCAGGAGGGTTTCTGAGGGTATATAAACCCATTGGACTTTATGTTTCACCACTCTCCAACAGACTGAGGCAACAGCGGCAGCAACCAAGTTCGTCAGAGACCTCTGGGTGGTGAATATGAACTCTTATTCTTTCTCTGTCTTTCCTTCTCTGTTTTCCATTACACATTTTCTTGGGTGATATCCCTCTGATTTTATATTGCCATATTTCTATAGATAATAACCAAAATGGCTAACTACCAGCTTTCCTTTGCAACAAAACAGTTCTAAAATAAACCCTCTATATAGATATATATCTGTAAACACTGATCACCTGGTATGGATGTACTTTAATTCATGCCAACGGATTTATTAGCAAAACCCCCAAAAGTTACTTTTTCCTTGTGTGGTGGATTGTGACAGGGAGCACTCTGAGGGATCTTGAGGAGCTTGAGAAGTGGCCCAATGTGAACCCCATGAATTTCAAGAAGGCCAAGTGCAAGGCCCTGCAGCTGCATGTTGGGGCAATCAGCAGGATCAGTGTAGGCTGGGGAATGAATGGAGTGATCAAGTCTTTGCAGGAGGAATTGAGGATACTGGTGGATGGAAAACTGGACATGACCCAACAATGTGCACTTGCTGCCTAGAAAACCATCCATATCCTGGGCTGCATGAAGTGTAGTCAGCAGGTTGAGGAAAGTGATTGTTCCCTTCTAATCTGCTGTGGTGAGACTCCACCTGGAGTACTGCATCCAGCTCTAGGCTTTCCCAAAAAAAGAGAGACATGGACCTCTTATAGAAGGTCTAGAGGATGGCCAAGAAAATGATCGGAAGACTGGAGAACCTCCTACAAAGAAATGCTTTAGAGAGATGGAGTTGTTCAGCCTAGGGAAGAGGATGCTTTCGGGACACCTTTTTGTGGCATTTTAAAATATAAAGGGGGCTTATAAGAAAGGTGGGAAGAGACTTTTTACTATGGCCTTTTAAGCTGAAAGTGTGTAGGTTTAGGTTAGATATTAAGCAGAATTTCTTCACCATGAGAGGGGTAGTGAGGCACTGGAAAAAGTTGCCCATAGGAGCTGTGGTTGCCCCATCCCTGGATCTCCCCTGCAGCTGATTTGCAAGCAACACCAAGTTGGGCACAAGTGTCGATGTGCTGGAGGGTAGGAAGGCTCTACAGAGGGATCAGCGGTCTGAGGTCAATTGTAAGAAATTCAACAAGGCCAAAGGCTGAGTCCGGCCCTGCGGTCACAGCAATGCCATGCAGTGGTGAGCAGCGGCTGAACATGAGCCTGCAGTGTGCCCAGGTGGTCAGTGGCATCCTGGATTCAATCAGAAATAGTGTAGCCAGCAGCACTAGGGTAATGATTGTCCCCCTGTACTTGGCACTGGTGAGGCTGCCCCTGGAGTACTGTGTTCAGCTTTGGGCCCTTCACTGTAAGAAAGACAGTGATGTAATGGAGTGAGTCCAGAGAAGGGCGATAGAGCTGGTGAAGGGTCTGGAGCAGAAGTCTGCTGAGGAGCAGCTGAGGGAGCTGGGGTTTTTTGGTTTGGAGGAAGGAAAGCTCAGGGTGGATCTTTTTGCCCTCTACAACTACCTGAAAGGAGCTTATGGTGGGGTGGGCATTTGTCTCTTCTCCCATGTAACTAGCAATGGGACATGGTGAAATGGCCTCAGGTTGCCCCATGGAAAGGTTTAGGTTGCATATTAAGAAGAATTTGTTCACTGAAAGAGTGGTTAGGGATTGAAACAGACTGCCCAGGGAAGTGTTGGCATCACCATCCCTGGAAGTGTTCAAAACACAAGTAAAAGTATCCAACATGATTTAGTGGGCATGGTGGTGTTGGGTTAAAGGTTGGACTTGACAAATTTTGAGGCATTTTCCAACTTTGTAATACTATGATTCTAAGAGGAAAATGGAATTTTAAAAAAAAGTGGCTAGTTTAGTGCCACCTCTGTCACCTGGATATTTTCCATTGAAACTCTTTGAAAACTGAGGTTAAGTATTCGATGTGCTTCCTGGGCAAGGAAAAATGTAACCTGCAACAGGCATAACAATTCTACAGCCCATGTGTCACAAAGTACTTTGATGTGCTCCCATTACTGTGTTCTGCTGGCTTCTGGAGGATAAGGGCATATGTGAAACACAGTTCCAAGGTTTATCAAGTTGCTCATGCTTCAATAGGCTTTTGAACAGGAGCAGTGAGCTGGCTGGTTGTAGAAACACCTAAACTGAAACACAACGGTTAATGAATTTTGAGATCTGAGCATGATGTTGGCCACTTGCCAGTTCCATTCACTGGGATGAGTTGCAGCACATCTGTATCTGCAAAGACTTATCCCATCTTTCAGGTGATGAGAAGATGTCAGCAGGACAAACTTACCCTACTAAGGGAGACGATGGAGAGGGCCATTGCTACATATTTCTGAGGGATGAAAGTGAAAATAGTTTACAAATTTATCTTAGGCATATACCTAAACCAACACTGGCAAGTAATTAAAACTGGAGAGTTGTGGGTACATACTTAATTTAATTTTATTTCTCCAAATTAAAATTTCTATGTCATTCTCTCAGTCTTTTCCAGCTGCTGCTCTGCTTATCATCTGTTAAAAATGTTCCCTATTTCCTTTTGCCCCCCACGCTCACCATCATTTTGTATCTCATTCCTAAAGTCTTCTTACAAGCATTGCATGTTTTCCATTTTCATTTCATGCAGGCTGTCATTTAAGACTTACATCAAGAAATCGAAACTCCACAAGTCTTACTGAGATGGGAAAAATCATCATTTATGAGCATGCCAACTTCCAGGGTTTGTCCAAAGAATTCACCAGTGATGTTGCCAATCTGAAAGCTGTAGATTGGAATGATGTTGTCTCCTCGGTGAAAGTAATTGGGCAACCTTGGGTGGCTTATGAGCATATAAATTATGGTGGCCAGTTTCTGGTATTTGAGGAAGGAGAACATAGCTTTGTTGGTAACGAGATGAATGATAAGTTCAGTTCTCTGCAGATGATCACTGAAGATCTGCACAATCCCCAGATCACTCTCTATGAACATATCCAGTATCAAGGGAAGACCAGGGTAATAAGAGAAGCAACCAACCTGGGTGCCGGATATGACAATGACATCATATCTTCTCACAAAGTCCAGAGAGGTGCCTGGCTGTTGTGTGAAAACAGTGATGGAAGTGGAATTAAACACATTGCACGGAAAAATGAAGAATTTCCAGATTACAGGGTAATCAACTTCAATGACAAACTTTCATTTCTGCGTCCCCTTCGCCCTGGTCATCACTGTCACTGTTAGAGTAAAAATTGTGCAGTGCTGAGGCAAGATGCAACTCTGGCAAGATAGTGGAAACCAAGATCTCTGACTGTGCTTGTGTCATATTTTTCCTGTGTCACAGGAACAGCAAACATGCAAGAGCTTCCTGCCATGCTGCCCTGCAGATCTTTATTTCTCAGTCCTGCCTTGCACTCTTCTTCTGCCTCAAAATTGTAAGAATTATTGTATTCCATGCTAAGAGACGTGTCAGGGTCATGTAACCTATTGTACGTGCTGCTGGCATTCCAGAGTCCTGTGTTATGGAATGTGGAAACATTGCATGTTGCTTCTATTGCCAGGTACATAAACAAAGCTTGAGTATAGAACTAGCATCTCTTCCTTTGTGAATTGTTTTACAATGGCTTTCCATACCATGACCTCTGCTATTCGCTGTAATCCATTTTGCATTGATGCCATTAAAGAATATCTAGCAAGCAAACACTGGGTCTGTTTTTTGCATTGTTTATTATGGATGAATATTGTCTTTTCATGGTGAGATGTCTCTGTGTATGCAGAGAATAGTTCTTGCAGTCACTTGCAAACAATTTTCATGGATGTCTCCTGAAAGATTTTGTCTCCTTCCTGTTTCACTGGTCAGTAACATCCTGTTCAGGCTTAACTCCAACACATTACAATTCTTGGAGAGCTTGTTGATTACTGTGGTGATCCTGGCCAAACTCTTACCTGCAGACTGTACCTAACTATCATATGTTCGATTGTATCTCATACAATCAGGCATACTGATATACTGACAATATAGACTTTTACTGCCCTAAATTTCTTAATCAAGGAGAAAGCTTTGATAAATTTGAATTAACTGATTAGTAGATCTCACTGGGAAACCCTGTCTGATTTTTGAACCTGTAGTACCTTGATAAGAGGTGAGGAATGACAAGGTCTTTCATGACCTGCTTTGTTATGTGCAAGTTTACCTGGAAGTGCAGAGTGGCAGCCCCTGCTGTCACTGTGTAATGAGAGCTGCACTCTCTCACCTGTGTATTATGACATCTGTCTCATTGCAGCTCCACCCTGCAATATTTATGTATGTCTGTGCTGACCTCCTGTTTGCCTCCTGAGGTTCATGTGGTCCCAAGCCTGAGACTTGTCAAGGTCTCTTGGAATGGTCCCTCCCCTCCAGGATATCAAACACACCAACCAGCCTGGGGTTATCTGCAGACTTACTGTGGGTACGCTCGATCCCCCTGTCCATGTCATTGATGGAGACATTAAGCAGTTCTAGTTGCAGTGCAGACCCTTGAGCGACACCATTCGTTTCTGGGTTCCATTGATCCTGGCAAGGCCAACTCCACGTGCAAGGCAGCAAAGGAATTAATGTGTGAATAGCACAGCACTTCTGCTCTGAGAGAAGGTATTCTCTCACAAAAGAAGAGATCTCTAAAGATTTCTTTTAGCTGAGAACTCACTTAACCAGTGACTAGTTCAGTTAATGGGGTTCACAAGGAGGTGTGTTAACACTTAAATATCTCAAACTACTTCCTGCTTGTTACATCTTTCTGTATTTGTATTTGTAGGCACATGAAGGACTGGGAGATGATCGAAGATGGCCAGCAGTTCAAGAACATCCTTGTTGGTGTAATTTCCTGGTTTCTGACACTATGACCTGGATACTCTTGCAGTGTCACATTTTAGGGTGTAACATATAATCATTCAGTTAATGTTTTGTGTTTTCATGGTAGTAGATAAGTGCACTTCAATTGGTGCTTTGGGCTTACTCATCAAAGTGACCAGAGGCCAAATGACTGAGTTATTATTAAATTGTAAAAACCCAGTTTAAGGGATTTATTTTGCTTTGGGGATATTAGAGGCTGGCTATATGTAGCTTCAGAAAGGTTTACTATACTTGGAAAATACTCTAAAACTGCTTTTATTTGCAATGTCTAAGCATAGAAAACAATTAGTGAAGGAGGGAGGGACAGAGAGAGGGAGACAGAGATTTCTGTCACTTGCATTTATTCTCTAAAATTACTCCTTGTACTTTCAGTTATTGGATAAAAACAGGAGGCAGTCAGTTACATTCCAATTACCCGTCTGTTTGGCTTATTGTGCGTAGCTCCTGCCATCTCCTGTAATCTACCTTAGTTCTTTTACATGTTTGTTTCCTTCCCATGGCAGTTGTAATGCAGCCCTTCTGCCAAGACCAGCAAGGTCCAGGTCAAATTTTGAAGGCATTACTATGAGCACTAGACTTACTTGGAAATGTGGGAAAAGTCAAGAAAGCTTTCTGGTAGTCAGGGATCTCACTTCCCATGCTTGCAGGCATGAAACACATGGCTTAGTGAACCACATCACTATCAAAGGAATAAAAGAGATATCCAAAATGGAAGATAAATGAGGTAACAGGCTGTCTTGGTTTGAGGAGAAAAAACCAAAAAATGTTTACCCACAAGCTGGGGAGGGGGCCTCCTCCACAATAATCACGCCACTCTTTATCAAATTTAGAAGAGGAACTTTAATACAAGAAGGATAACTGTTCTTAACTGCTGTATATATATATATATATTTAT
>VWZD01002123.1:224999-264584 GCA_013396695.1 Sakesphorus luctuosus
CCTTTCTCACTGCAAATGAACAAAGCATCCAATTGTCCTGACAGTGACAAAGGCTTTTTAATCTTCATTAGAATTACTGACAGAAAGATTTAGGCTGGAAGGGACCTCCCTAGTCCAAGCCCTTGTTCACAGCAGAGCTACCTCCAAATGCAATCAGGTTACTCAGGGCCATTTTCAACTGGTTTCTGAACAAGTCCAAGGGTGGAGATTCCTCAGCTCCTCTGGCCTTTCTGGCAGCACTGAACAAATCTTGGTATGAGATTTTTTTGCCTTATTTTCTGTCAGAGTTTCCCTCTTGCCAATTAAGAGTCTTTCCAGATGACCTTTTGTTCTGCACCTCTGAGAACAATTGGCCTTGTCTCCTCCATGGCTGAGAAGATTTTTTCCCTATGAGGCCAGTAAATTTGAACTCACACCACCCAGAGAAGTTCAATACTCCAATCTGCAGGGGTTGTCAAGACCTTACTGAATCCAGCTCAGACCTATCATATCTAACCTTGTGGTTGTCCCTGCTTGAGCAGCAGACTGTAGCTGATGGCATCCAGAGGTCACTTGAACGTCTTTCAGTAATGGGAGGAGAAAGGAAAGAGGTAGAAGGACCTGACCCTTCAGTGGGTGGGATTATATTTCGTAAGAGAGGAAGTGAGAGTCTGTGGAGAAATTGGGAGGGAAGTCTGATTTTGGGGACATGGCATTCATAAAGGTCAGAGAATCACAGAATATGCTGACTTGTAAAGCACCCTGAAAGATCGTGATTCCACTCCTTAGCCGTGCACAGGACCAACAAGTAATCCACAAGTTACTTTAGGTGTGATTTAAACGATGATCAACCTTTTTCATGGCACTTGAACAAATGATCAGATTAGCCAGAGAAAGACATAGGCTTTTTAAACTTCCTTAATATTACTGACAGAAAGATTTAGGCTGGAAGGGACCTCCCTTTTCCAAGCCCTTGTTCACAGCAGTTACCTCCAAATACAATTGGGTTACTCAGGGCCATCAGTCATGGGTGGCAGTGGGGCTTTAGACAAAGTTTATTAGAGAAAACCTTTCACTGATCTATGAGGTGCAGATTGGACTCCTTTGTGTTTTAAACTTCCGCTCATAAAGGAGTTTAAGGTGAAGTTAAATCCTTTCTTAGCCCCAGATTTAAATTTAAGGAATTATTGACGTGAGATTGAATCATTTTTCATGTAGGTTTTAATGATGGCAAATCAGAAAATTTATATAACATGAGTTATTTATTATGAGAAATGAATAGACAAAACATCTTAATTAGATTTATTTGCTACACAGTATAAAACTACAAACTACTAGTAGAGTATAGCATAGAGTAGTGTGCATTATATCAAAGCAATTATATTAAAGCAATTATATCAAAACCAGCAAAAAGAAAGTCATTAAGTAGAGATTGATGTAACTCACCATGTTATGATTGTGGGCACTCTCTCTTCCACTTAACCCCTGGGGAGTAACCTAGGAAGTAAGCTGCTTCATGGGAGAAGGTCCACAAACTCCAAGAAAGTATGTAGAAGAATCTCTCATATGTAGCTTGGACCGGGCTTTTAAAGTTATGAAGTGATTGACTGTGAGTCACATATCTCCAGGTCAGTTCACAGTTTATCTGTCAAATCTTGCTTCAAAAAGCAGGATATGTGTTTGCAGTTCGTGAACCAGGCTGTTTTAGCACAGTTCAACACTCAAAGCAACATCGTGGTGCCACCAGTAGCTCACTACAGATAGCTTGTATTGATTGAATTCTCTGCCTGCATTCAAGGCCAAAGCAGGTAAGTCTTATCAAGGCTAAGCATCCTGATACACCATCTTCAACTGGTTTTTCTGAACAGCTCCAAAGGTGGAGGTTCCCTCAACAATCCCACAGATAAAATGACCAGGAATGACAGAAATGTAGATAGCCAAGTCTCCTTCCTCCTCTCTAGATGATCAAGATTGAAGCCCACCAGTGGAAACATACTCTCTAGATCCACAAGCCCATTCACAAGTCCTTCAAAGTCTCCACATGCCAACAAATTGTTTTTCTGTGGTGCTCACTGTAAATTGTTCACCCTGTCTAGCAGCTTTCTGGAGAAGCACCATTGAACATAGCCATGAGATCTTTCAGAAGGATCCTTCGGTGCACTGCTAACAGCTCTTTTTGTTAAGAGCAAAGTCTGGCATTTAGGGGAACCAATAACTGAGTATAGGAGACAATTTGTATCCATGTAGAGGAGAAAATAAAGAAGGATGGGGAAAAGAAGAGAAACAAGATCTGCGGTTCAAAAATTTTAAAAGACAGAAAAAAATACTGGGGAAGGACCGTCTCTGCTTTCTTGTTCCATAGACAGAAATGGAAACAGTTGATAGAGGAAAAGTATTTAAAATAAATACTGTATAAAGCATTAACTTCAGGCAGAATTGGGAAAATGTTTGGAGTCATACTTAACAGAATAATCTTGCTGCCTGACAAGTGTGTGAAAGAAACACCATCACTAACTAGATTCAAGTATTCAATTTAAAAACTGACAGTACAAAACACCATTTGCTTTGTTTTATATTTACTGCAAAATAAAAGTCTGCAAATATCTACATTTCTTTTTGCAAACTTCAGCTTCAGGATTTGGACTTTTAAGCTGTTTTTTACACCACACTAATAGGTCTCCATTTACACACTGTTTCTGGGTTCTACACAGTGACCTCCTTTCTGGCTTTGAGACAACAATATTAGGGCTTTTGATTATCATCTAGTATAGTACCCCTTAAATCTCTTGCTAGACATAAAGATATATATGATTCCATATATGATAAAATCAGAGAATGGTTTGGGTTTGAAGGGACCTTATAGAAGCCATCCAGGGATGGGGCATCCACAGTTTCAGGTGGCCAGCAGTGTTCCAAGAATGTCAATGGCACCCTGGCCCACGTCAGGAGTGGTGTGGCCAGCAGGACTCAGACAGTGACGGTTCATCTGAACTTGGCACTGATGGAGCCACACCTCAAATCCTGTGTCCAGTTTTGGGCCCTGCATTACAAGAAAGGCATTGAAGTGCTGGAGTGAGTCCAGAGAAGGATGACAGGGCTGGTGAAGGGGCTGGAGAACAAATCTGATGAGGAGAAAGTGAGAGAACTGGGGATGTTTAGCCTGGAGAAAAGGAGTCTCAGAGGTGACTTTTTTTGCTCTCCAGAACTACCTGAAAGGAGCTTGTGGTGAGGTGGGATTTTGTCTTTTCTCTCAAGCAACTCATGATGACACAAGGTGAAATGGCCTTAGGTTGAACCAGGGAAGATTCAGGATTCATATTAGGAAAAATGTCCTCAGTGAAAAAGGGGTTAAGCACTGGAACAGGCTGCCCAAGGAAGTGGTGAAATCACCATCCCTGGGAGTGTTCAAAACACAAGTAGAAGTGGTCAATATGGTTTAGTGAGCATGGTAGTATTGGGTCAAAGGATGGACTTGATGATTTTGAGGCCTTTTCCAACCTTAATGACTCTGTGATTCTAGGAGGGAAAGGGAATTTAAAAAAAAAAGGCAACTTAAATGCCAACCATGTCACCTGGATATCTCCCATCAAAATTCATCATTCAAATGTAAGCCAAAATGTAAACTGCAACAAGCAGAAAAATTCTTCAGCTCTTGTGTTACAAAGTTCTTTGATATGCTCCAGTTACTGTGGTTCATCTGTCTTCTTGAGCATATAACTCATTTTTCATTCTGTTGACTGAGGTGTTTCACAAGACTTCTGTGCAAGCTATAAATGGAGGCAGGTGAGACACCCTTCACAAACAGCAGCCCCGGACTGCAGGAATTGTCTTCAGGTCTCCCCATCCCTGAAGCCGACATCAAGGTGAGAGGCACAATTATTACATGAAAACTGGCATGGTTTCTTGGGCAGCTGCTGTGAAATGCAGTTAAAGAGAAAGAGGCTTTAGTGTTGGGATGAGAGCTGCAGCAGATATGTGAGGATCTGTTGTCTGTATCTGTGTAGACCTATCCCATCTTTCAGGTGATGAGAAGATGGCTGAAGGACAAAGATAGTCTACAAAAGGAGAGGGTGGAGAGGGCCATTGCTACGCAATAGTGAGGGGTGAAAATGAGACTATTTTATAACTTAATCTTCACATCCACCTACACCAACACACACATCTAATAAAGCTGGACACCTGTGGAAACGTTTTCATTTTAATTTTTCCTCCAAATTCAAATTTCTCTATCATGGCCTCACTCTCTTGCAGCTGCTACTCTGTTTCTTCTTTGTTACAAATGTTTTCCTTTTTTTTTTTCTTTTTTTCCCCCCGATGCTCTCCATGGTTTTCTGTCTGTTTCCTAAAGTCTTCTCACAAGCATTGCATGTTTTCTGTCTTCTTCTCATACAGGTTTTCTTCCAGCTCTTATAAGGACTCCAAACTCCAGAAGTCCTACTGAGATGGGAAAAATCATCATTTATCAGCATGTCGACTTCCAGGGTTTGTCCAGAGAATTCACCAGTGACATTGGCAATCTAAAAGATGTAGGTTGGAATGATATTGTCTCCTCAGTGAAAGTAATTGGGCAGCCTTGGGTGGCTTATGAGCACGTAAACTATAAAGGCCAATTTCTGGTATTTGAGGAGGGAGAATATAGCTCTGTTGGTAAAGATATGAATGATAAGATCAGTTCTTTGAAGCTGATCACTGAAGATCTGCACAACCCTCAGATCACTCTCTATGAACATGTTTACTATGAAGGGAGGAGCATGACAATAAAGGAAGCAACCCATCTGGAAGCAGAACATGACGATGACATCGTATCTTCTCACAAAGTCCAGAGAGGTGCCTGGCTGTTGTGTGAGAACAGTGATGGAAGTGGATTTAAACACCTTGCAAGACAACATGAAGAACTTCCAGATTACAAGGCAATTGACTTCAATGACAAGCTTTCATTCCTGCGTCCCCTTTGTCCTGGCCATGGCTCTTAGGCTGCAATATCCTGCAACACTGAGGGAAGATGCACCCCCAGCAAGACATTGGAGACCAAGATCTCTGCCTCTGCTTGTGTCACTTTCTTTGTGATTTGTTCTACAATGCCCTTGCAATACTCTGGCCTCTGCCATTGTCTGTAATCCATTTCTGTTGGTGCCATTAAAGAATCTCTTGCATGCAACAGGGGGTCTGTTTTATATACTGGTTATTATACGTCAATATTGTCCTTTCTTGATGAGATGTCTCTGCATCCAGGGAACCCTTCATGCAGTCACTTGCAAACATTTTTTCACAGATCTCTCCTGAAAGATTTTATATTCTTCCCATTACACTCGTCAGTACAAGTGGTCTCAGGCTGGACACCAACAGACTCGAAGTCTTGTTTATTGCTGTGATCCTGCCCACACTCTCACCTAAAGACTATACTTATTTATCACACATTTGATTGTATCTCATACCCTCATAGAGGGAGGGAGGGTGATAGAGATTTCTGTCACTTGCATTTATTCTCTAAAATTACTCCTTGTATTCCTAATAATTGGATAAAAGCAGGATGCAGTGACATATATTCAAATTTTTAAAAAATCTAGAAACACCTATTGGATTGGCTTGTTGTGCATAGAACCTGCTGTCTCCTGTAATCTACCTTAGTTCTTTTACATGTTTGTTTCCTTCCCATGGCAGTTGTAATGCAGCCCTTCTGCCAAGACCAGCAAGGTCCAGGTCAAATTTTGAAGGCATTACTATGAGCACTAGACTTACCTGGAAATGTGGGAAAAGTCAAGAAAGCTTTCTGGTAGTCAGGGATCTCACTTCCCATGCTTGCAGGCATGAAACACATGGCTTAGTGAACCACATCACTATCAAAGGAATAAAAGAGATATCCAAAATGGAAGATAAATGAGGTAACAGGCAATACTTGATTCCTCAATACCTGTGACTGTCTTACAGTGTCTCTCTGTGGACAGGCAGTTGTTTGGCCACCTGCTTGCCCTTCCTCTCCTACACCAACACTCCGTGTGGCTAAGGACAGTTCTGTCTGTGTGTCTGTGATGTGTTTGCCATGCCCAGCTGACGCTGTGTTATGTGTGGAGAGTTTTGCTGCCTCTATCAGCTGCCCATGTCTTCCTGCAGACTTTGTTCTCTTCTTCTCACCCACTGAGATAGCCATGGCTGCTTTTCCAATGTTTCCTTTTACTCTAACCTCTTGCTGGAAATATTTTCAGAGCTGCACAGTAACAAACCTTCCTGGTCCACTCTGCTTTCTCTGCCTTGGCTTTATAACCAGCACCAGACAGTCCCTTCATTCTCCATCCTGCCATGAGTAGCAGCTGGAAGTAGAAAAACCTAGAAAAGAGGTACCTTGCAACCTAAATGCTTCTCTAACTCTGTACACCTGTGTTTGTCAGGTAATGGGCACAGCTACCCACACACTGGAGAGGAGTGTAATCCTGCAAAACAGGCAAGGAAGGGTTTAACGGAGGATGTGGATGGGGGCATGTCAGCAACTTTGTATCTAATATTGCAGAGCTGCTTTAGTTGTATTCTGATGTTAGGCAGGACATAAAAAAATGTGGAAGTGTCAGGTTGAAAAATCCAACAAAGCATTCTTCAAGGTCCTTCAGTAAAAGGAGCATAAAGTAAAGATGTAGAAGGACTTTGACCCTTCAGTGGGTGGGATTCCATTTCATATGATAGCAAGTGAGAGCCTGTGGAGAAATTGGGAGGGAAGCCTGATGCTGGGAAAATGGAATTTAGAAAGGTCCAACAACTAATCTCCAAGTTATTGTACATATGACTTGAAATGAGGATGACCCTTTCTCACTGCAAATGAACAAAGCATCCAATTGGCCTGACAGTGACAAAGGCTTTTTAATCTTCATTAGAATTACTGACAGAAAGATTTAGGCTGGAAGGGACCTCCCTAGTTCAAGCCCTTGTTCACAGCAGAGCTACCTCCAAATGCAATCAGGTTACTCAGGGCCATCTTCAGTTGGCTCCTGAACAAGTCCAAGGGTGGAGATTCCTCAGCTCCTCTGGCCTTTCTGGCAGCACTGAACAAATCTTGGTATGAGATTTTTTTTGCCTTATTTTCCGTCAGAGTTTCCCTCTTGCCAATTAAGACTCTTTCCAGATGACCTTTTGCTCTGCACCTCTGAGAACAATTGGCCTTGTCTCCTCCATGGCTGAGAAGCTTTTTCCCTATGAGGCCAGTAACTTTGAACTCACAGCACCCAGAGAAGTTCAATACTCCAATCTGCAGGGGTTTTCAAGACTTCACTGAATCCAGCTCAGACCAACCATATCTAACCTTGTGGTTGTCCCTGTTTGAGTAGCAGCGTTGGACCTAATGGCATCCAGAGGTTGCTCCCAATCTGAATTATCCTGTGATCCCACGATCCTGCTGGCTAACAGGATCATTCAAGGTCATTACCTTAGACCAAGACTGACAAATGCTCTTTTCTTCTGACCCACATTATTCCTCAGGAATCTTGTTATAAAGAAAGTTGATCAATATCCCTTGTCTCCGTTTCTTCTCTTCAGCCCTAACAGTCTGTCCCGATGAGGATTTATGTGCAGTGACATTGACTCAGTAGGTCTAAGGTGCTCCTTTTCTTTGTCTTTAGACTCAGGAATTAATGTGTCCCTGCAGTTTGTGTCCTCACATTGGTGTTAGGGGCTTTTTTTTTTTTTTAAGGAATTTTTCAGGATGTAGTTTTACTGCTTTTAAGAAAGTGGAAGTAAAACAAGATCCTACAACAACTGCAAGGAAAAGAGAACTAAACTAGGATCTGCTTATTTATAGGATTTCAACACACAAGATGCTCTTCCATGANCTAACAGTCTGTCCCGATGAGGATTTATGTGCAGTGACATTGACTCAGTAGGTCTAAGGTGCTCCTTTGTCTTTAGACTCAGGAATTAATGTGTCCCTGCAGTTTGTGTCCTCACATTGGTGTTAGGGGCTTTTTTTTTTTTTAAGGAATTTTTCAGGATGTAGTTTTACTGCTTTTAAGAAAGTGGAAGTAAAACAAGATCCTACAACAACTGCAAGGAAAAGAGAACTAAACTAGGATCTGCTTATTTATAGGATTTCAACACACAAGATGCTCTTCCATGACAGCCCATGGTAGTTCCTACAAGCAGCTAATCAGCAGCAATGAAATGAAGTGTGAAAATATATCAGAGAACAAGGACAGAAAGCAAGGGGAAGAACAATAAAGTTACACCAGGGTGGGTTTTTCTGTGGGAAAACACCAGTTGTTTGTCCAAGTCACTTTTCAAGTTCAGTGTGTAAGTGCAGTTAAAGGATGACCAGGGTTCAGCCCCAGTAACTCCTCCTGCTCAGCTGCTGGAGCCCAGCCAGGGCCTCTCTCAAGTCATGGCTGCTGCTCCCCAGGTTGCAGGTTCGCCAGTGCTGAGGTTGGGTGTGCAACCCAGAGACACGCACACACATGTCCATGGAAAGGAGATGGACATGGCCAATTGCACAGGCTGCCACAGACAAGTGGCAGTCCCTTCATAGCCAACACTGAGTAAACATGTTGTCACTGCAACAGATGTGCTAAGCCTTACCACCACTTCACAGCTGGTTAGTTCAAGAAGTAAATGTTTTTTGTTGTTAGTTTTCTCCTCTCTTGCTAAGTGTTTCTTAGTTGAAGTAATTGAATCTGTATTAATTATGTAACCAACTTGTATAAAGTTTACATGTGTATATGTGTTGTAGTTTGGTTTTGGTTTTCTCTGTTCTTTGTAAATATAAAAACCTTGCCTTTTTAAGTTTTAAGTTTCACTTCTAGTTTGTTTCCCCCCCCCCCTTCTTTCCATTTCCCTTAAAAGAATAAAAANGTCCATGGAAAGGAGATGGACATGGCCAATTGCACAGGCTGCCACAGACAAGTGGCAGTCCCTTCATAGCCAACACTGAGTAAACATGTTGTCACTGCAACAGATGTGCTAAGCCTTACCACCACTTCACAGCTGGTTAGTTCAAGAAGTAAATGTTTTTTGTTGTTAGTTTTCTCCTCTCTTGCTAAGTGTTTCTTAGTTGAAGTAATTGAATCTGTATTAATTATGTAACCAACTTGTATAAAGTTTACATGTGTATATGTGTTGTAGTTTGGTTTTGGTTTTCTCTGTTCTTTGTAAATATAAAAACCTTGCCTTTTTAAGTTTTAAGTTTCACTTCTAGTTTGTTTCCCCCCCCCCCTTCTTTCCATTTCCCTTAAAAGAATAAAAATCTCTAACTCTCTGAATTGAATACTTAGCATTTTGCCAGCTCAGCAAAACACAACACTTGATCAGGATTGAAGTCCAGGAGTGAAATCATACACTGCCTCATTCTCTTGAACCACAAGCACATTCACAGGTGCCACAAATATGACATGAGCCCTCAGCCTGAGCAATACCATACCTGGATCTTGGCTCTCTGTCCAAAGAACACAGCTGTCCTGCTTGCTGGCTTGTGCAGCTTGTTGCTTGCTAGCCAAGCCATGAACACATCACACACTTGTCTCATAGACATTCTTGCAGTTGGGGGTGCCCTGAATACCAGCACGAGTCTTCTGCCTGTGTGATCCCTGCTTGAAACCACGTCCTACTCTTGAGGAATTCAGCAAATCACACCACTCTGCCTCATTATGAACCAAAATGGTCTTTGTTTGATAAACTTACAGAAAGAGATACTGTCATATTCCATATACCCTTACAAGCTCAACTTCCCAGACTTAACAAGTCGGAAGTGCTACAAGCTTGCAGACACGAAGAGCAAAATGGGGCCTTAGCAGGACAGAAGGAGATTCCTGTATAGCTGGTACTGAAGGAGAAGAGACACGAAGGCTGTTGCAAAGTATTCTTGAAGGTTTTTCAGTAATAGGAATATAAATTAAAGGTGCAGAGGGACCTTCACCTTTCAGTTGATTGGATTACATTTGATAAGATAGCAGGTGAGAGCCTGTTCAGGAATTAGGGGGGAAGTCTGACATTGGGGAATTGGAATTTAGAAAGGTCCAACAACTAATCCCCAAGTAATCCCCAAGTTATTCTACATATAGCTTGAAACAAGGATGAACCTTTCTCATTGCAAGTGAACAAAGGATCCAATTGGCCTGAGAGTGGCAAAGGCTTTTTAATCTTCATTAGAATTACTGACAAAAAGATTTAGGCTGCAAGGGACCTCCCTAGTCCAAGTCCTTGTTCACAGCAGAGCTACCTCCAAATGCAGTCAGGTTACTTCAGTTGGTTTCTGAACAAGTCTATGGGTGGAGATTCCCCAGTTTTCTGGCCTTTATGGGATAACTGAACAATCCCTGGGGTGAGATTTTTTTGCCTTATTTTCAGTGAATTAAGGCTCTTTTCAGTGATTGTTTTGCTGTGCATCTCAATAAAGAATTACCCTTGCTTCATCCAAGCTGAACAAAACCAAGTCCATCAGTCTCCTGGCACATGGAATCCTTCAGCGCCATCCAGTGGCCTGTGTGGCTATTGTCTCTTTCTTAACGTTTATTTTTTCATGGTGCATCTGAAAGTGATGGAGTATTCCAGATATGGCCTCAGTTCAGAGGAGGTGGGAATAAACTCTTCCTTTACACTTCTATTCCAGTTCTCATGCTGTGCAGTATGCAGATGCTTTTCAACTTTTTGCTCTCCCACAGAATGGATTGAGAAAGTGACAACTCAGACGCAACTCAATTTAATTTCTCTATGATTGTATATGCTAAATATTGTCAGTCTTGGGGTAGGACAAAACCTATACAGAAACAGTAAGCTGAAGAGCTGCTGTTCAGAATTAGTACAATAAAGGAGTAAGTTGGGTGGAAAAGAGCCAAAACAAGAGAATCTTTTGCTACAAGACCATATGAAAGTTGGAGCTAGGTGGTCAAGATGACTTTTTGTTTCCTCAGAGTATGCTCCAAAGAGTTTAGATGTGTGACTCAGCTCTGTGTGTGAGAGAGCATCAAGAAATCAAGGATGGCTCAGCACCCTCAGTGTTGAGACAAGCACGTGAGATAACATCTATGAAACACTAGACCACACCTGCAATTTCATCTCATAACAGAAAAATTCTGCAATCTTATGCTTTTCTTGAGTTGGCAGCAAACTCTTCTAACTGCACAATTTGTAGTCACTGATGAGAAGAAACGGAAGAAAGAAAGAAATTGTGTACACCATTAGATCTCAAATGCTTCAAACAATTAATTGTTCCATGCAGTCAAATATTAATAAAGCTGCTGTATGTGAGTAGAAATGTGGTAACTTTTATTTGGGGGAAGCAGGAAAGTCTGTTATGAGATGATGCAGCCACTATTTTCTCTGATCCTTTTTTCAACACTCAATACATTCTCTTTCTCTGAGAGACAATTTTTCATGAATTCTGAAAGTAGGACTTGACTGGGAATGATATTGTGGATAGCACTTGTGATGTGTCCTAGATGTGATTCTTACCCTAAATGAGTCAGAAATACAGAAGACACTGGTGGCAGGTGTATGTGTGTTGGGAGGGAGAGGAGAAGGGGAAAGGTGCACCTCTATGTTTTTCCTGAGAAGCTATGAAGTCAGAGAGAGGGCAACAGAGTGATATTTCCATAACAGACTAGCCAATAAATGTACTGTAAGTGTGCACACCTCTAATGTGAGTTCATCAGCTGAGTCTCTGGTTTGCCTGAGTCAGGTATAAATCCACAAGTGTGAATCAGATGTTCAGCTTCTCCCATTGAGGTCCAGGCAACAGTATCTTTGACATCAAGTATGTGCTTCCACAGGGAAAGGTTTTACCAGACAGTGTGGTATACAATCAGTTCCTACGTTGCCTTCTCTCTTAATCCCCAGCAGTACTCCCACATTTAATATCCTCAAACTAAGGAGGTCAATCAGAGCAACTGGCATACTCTACATTTCCCTCTGACCTATTGCATGCTAACTTTTCCTTGTAGCCATCTGCCTTTTTGCTGTTTCTTCGGAATCTATAAGTTGAAAATCTCATTGAGAAGATCAAAAAAGAAAAAAAAGCTGTAGATTGTGTTTTAGCATTTCTAGTTTTAACTGCAGATGATAGTCCCTCTCCAAGATAAAAATACTTCAAAGAGCAATCCACTGATCTTTCACCCAGTACAGCCACATCCACAAAATTGTGTGCAACCTTGCCAGTTCACTTAACCAAAGAAATCCACAATCTTAGAAAGCTTCTGTGATCTACATCTTGGATGTCCCACTGTCCAGTCCATTAACCAAGTCACCACGGCTGCAACTTGCAGTCAGACGCAAGATTTTTACAAAGTGCTGAGCTTCATGCTCATACTTCCCTCAAAGTGTTTGTTTTCCAAAGCTGTGATTCCCACTTGGATTTGTTAGCTGACTATTTCCAGTAGCAGACTTACATATTCCAGTGCAGGGATCCTCATGCTTTACAATAGTTTCAGATCAGGAAATGGCAACAACCATTAAATGCAGCTCGTACTGGACTCCTATTCTTCCAGATGGTCCAAAAACTCAGATGTACAGAGAAGATGGGCACGATAGGTATTGGTCCTGCAAGATACCACTTCCTACCTCACCCTTAACAAAATCAACATTTTTTAGGGACCAATGGAAGGGCAACTCTGTATAGTCCACATGTGATCAGCAATCCCCTCCAGCAGAGGGCAAGTTCACTTATTCTTTGCTCAAACAATGCTGTCCTTCATGCTTCAGCTGACAAAACCTTGTTAAACAAGAGAATTGTTTGAGCTGGACTATCCCTTGCAGAGCCTGAGGAGCATTCAAATTAAGTTTCCTAGGGCATCAAAACTTTGAGAGATCTCAGCTATAAAAAGGTGACAAAATGGTAGAATGACAGGCACAGTACAGATGTAGCTATTTGTTAAAAACTGCATCCTCTGAATTTCCAAATTGAGAATTACAGTTTAGTTAAAAAAAGAAAATCTGGAGCCATTTCAGAATTTCCTGTTGATAATATCTTTAAAAATAGCTTCTATAGAACAACTTTGGTAAAATAGCCCTTGAATAACAAAGCATAAATGTTCTGTAATCTATTTCTTTCAGTAACTTTGTGTACTGTGTAAAACTACAGGCATGTCGTCTTGCCACATACAAAATACAGAAGTTATCAGAATAATCAGATTTTTTAGATCAAGAAATTAGGACACACTGAAGATTTATCACACATTGAGTGTATTATCAAGGTTTACATGATGGTATTTTATTAGCTAGGAGGTAGGTTCCACAAAATCACACAATTCAAATAAGGTTTCTGCTTCTGTTTGGTTAGATTGCTACTGAGACAAATGCAAACTCATTTGAAGTTTGTTTTGATGTCACTGCAATGATGCTGTGCAAAACTCTGAACTGAGGGAAAAGAGTTAAAAGGATTGAAAAAAGAGAGGAGGATTTATTTCGAACCTCTGCCTTTTATGTTTGTTACATCCCTCTATAGACTACTTGTTGTTTCAAGAGATGATTAGTAAAAGTTCCTTTATGGTTTCTGCGTGTTTGGGTTTTTTTATGGTTCACTCTGGCCTTTATATTTCTCATCTCACTTCTAAGTCCATGTGGCTCAGGATGAAGGAAGATATACCCAGCTGTTTCACCCAGTAACTATCTGTACTGTACAGCTGAAAATCAATCAAGACCTGGGTGGAACTTCTTTAGCATTGTGATACATGAACAGTCTACTTTGGGGAAATTTTGTATTACTAGGCAGCCAATAGAAGGAGATAAACTTCAAAAGCAATAAAAGATTTGTAATCTCTGTGATATTTAATTCTGTCAAAATCTTGCCATGGTAAATGACAAAGCTATAAATGAAAGTAAAGTTGTGCAAATTCCTCCACATGCCTATAATCTTTTTGTAGGCCTCATGTGTGGAAGGAGAACTAACTTATTATGGTCCCCAATGGGAAAGAAACCTTGACACAACAAGGATAGAATGAGGCTGTGAAAGCAGTTGCAGAGAAAACATCTGTCAAGAGGTCATCCTTGCATTTTGCCAATGTTGGTTAGTCATGAATGAAAACATAGTGTATTATTAAGCCATTTGGCACATTTATGAGTGTTTGGGAATAAAAAAAGCAATAAAGGGTATTTCCAAGTGATCAAATGTACTTTTACAACCCATTGCATAAGCTTTTAATTTCTCTAAACTTTACACTGTTACATATCAATCTACAAAGACAGCAGGAGTTTATGAAAGGGTTCTAGTTTATTTGTCAAAACCCAGGAATCATAATTCACAATGTAATCCACTGTAGCTCAGTTTTGAAGTATCTGACTGCCTGAAGATCTGTGGAAACACAGAAAAAAATGAATCCAGTCTCCCCCGCCTTGCTCATGTCACTCAGATGTCACCACAGGAACTGCAGAAGAGGAAAGGAACTGCAGAAGAGTTGAGTTTAAGGGTTCTAAGGAAAGGCTAGCAGTTGTTTTGTGAAGGAAATAAGAGAGGTGCATGTCAACCATTAGTCTATATTTCTAATTGACTACTGTAGTGCTTAAACCCCCCTGAGTTATGCTGTATCCTCACCCTTTTGCTTAAAGAGGGACACAGCTTCATTTTGTGGGAGTATAGACTTTCTTCAGCATGTTTGTGGGGACCTGTGGAGCCAAGTGGCAGTACCTGCTGGTGAGCATCTCCTACTTGCTTCAGGTTACCTGTTTTGTCCCAGTTACAGACTGCTTTCTTGCTGAGATATATTATACCAAAGACTTCTCAGGCTATGCTACATGATGAGAGACCTGTTTTGGCTATCTACTGGCTCCAGTTTAACTGGAGAACCTGCTCCATGGGAATTAAGCACATGAAACCATTGCATTTCCCATGAGTATGCCAGTAGGACTGAATGTTTTTCAAGCTCTGCCTGCCTGTCCCCTTCCATGTTTTTAACAAAAGCACATAATTTGCTTCATAAGGCAGATAATTTCATTAGCAGTTAATTCAATCTCAGTATGAATGTGCTTCATGTTTCTTCCCAATTTTTACTGTTGTTTGACCTTGACAGCAGCACCTGCCTGTAAAACAAGAGAACAGTTGCTGTGCTGGTGCCTGTGGCATTACACTATGGAGAATGAGATCAGAAGTGTTCCAAAAAACCAGCTGGGGCAGAGAAGGTTTTTTTGGGGGGGGAAATCAGTGCACAGCCATGTGTATTTCTCCCTCTGGAGAAGGATTCAGTTACTAGCATATTGCTTGGCCATGTTGCTGGACACAAACAGAGGCAGGATGTTCTCATGGCCTTCTGTACCCTTGTATCTGTGCATCTCTATGCTGGGTATGCAGATACTTATGCATTCATTTCCATCTCTATAAATTTACACTGCAGCTTTTAGATTGAGTACTATGTCCAAGGCTGTGGTGTCTTGTGTACCCACCCTGTGAGGCTTCACAGGCATTTCACACTGCTGACAGAAGAGGCTAGAAATGCCACCTGTGCCATTAGTCTTCACAACCTGTTTGGTTCTTACTCATCCTGTAAAATTATGGGCCTCATGACATCCTGTAGAAATACCACATTTCAGTCAATCTTTCAGCCCAGTGAGTTTCCTCTCAGCTGTGGGGAAGAGGATGTGGGGAAGGAGCCAACCAAAGCCCATGCTTATCCCACACCTAAGCCAATGGATCAGTTCTACATTTACATTCACACCAAATACCAATGTTTCTGAGATCCCACTACCACAGTTCACAACAGGCAGTGCACCCAGCTGTGGAGGGTGTGTATAATATCATATATAACAGATAATATATATGATATATGAAATATATATGTATGAGATATAGTATATAATGCATAGTACATCATATGAAATATGAAGAAATTACTTTATATGTATCATATAGTGTGGTATCTTATGACCTTGGTCCTCTGCAATCTCTGTTCCTTCATGAGTGGGCTATCTGGGAAACCTGAGTTCTGTTAAGGCAGACAGGAAGATTTTAGGAGTGTTGCTCATGCCAAGACCAGCTCCTCTGTCTTGAGATCACTTTAGTTAATCAGCATTTGTCCAAACGTAATGTGGAAGAATGTAGTTTAATAATTCTAACTTCACGGCACTGTCTTTTTTAAGTGATGGGGTCACTCCTGATGTCAAATCTGATCCTGATGCCAAAAATGTATTGGAGGTATCCCTGCTGCAGTTATCATGCATCATATGTTTGCCTGTTGAGCTGGGAACCAATACTGTGTGAGGAACCAGCTTCGGAAAACAAACTATTCTGAAGAACTGTGTTTAGAAGAGGCTTTCTGAAAATACAAGTTGCTCAACAAATGAGTCCAAAAAAAGTGGTACAAATACTTCATAACCTAATTTTTAGCTTAACAAGAAGAAAATAATCTAAATACTGAATTACAATTTTAAAATTATAGGGAACAGCAACAGGTGACCAGCCATTCCAGTGCTGTGTTCTGCCTCTGCTCACTGCGCCTGCAGGTGGGACCTTGGCATTACAACCAGCTCAGCGACAAGGGAGCACTGCTTTTGATACATCCTATCTTCTAGTAGTCGACTATTAGCACCCTGCACCTATTAGCATCCTGCACATATATTACAAACATACATGTATTGCAAAACAAGGGAAGCAGGTGTGCCTGCCTGTCATCTGGCTTCCTGGCAGACAAGATCTGACCTTGAGTGTAACTGGTACAAGTGTCAGCGAGATAAACCAGCCCAGTCTTGTTCTGCGGTTGGTTCTGCCTGTGAAGCATAAATTCTTTTTACCACCTTTGTAAGGACAGGTTATCTGCATGGTGCTATACAGGCTTTACAGGCCAGACGTGTTAAAGACTTAGCCTGATAAGAGACCAATGGCGGCACTGTCATGACTGACGCCAGGCAGTCCTGTGGGCAGTGAGTGCACACAGTTTGGGAACCTGACCTTAGTGGTGCCAATGGGTTTGCCTCTGCATGGCAGCACAGCATGGCACACAAAACTCTTCTGGAGCCCAAACTGATGGAATGTGCCAGTGTAAGGCTGCACCTGAGTCAGTTAATTCTGTTGTAAATCAGCCTCTCCTTGCATACTGACTGTACCCTCACACATACACACACTGTTCCGGGATCCAAGCACTTATCTTTCTTCAGGGCAGTGCTGTGCCCTATGGACACAGCACATCATGATGGCCCCTTGTCAGATGAACACAACAGTGTACACAGGGACTGGCCTTTGGGTGGGCAGATGAGCAGGGGGACCGGTATGTAAACTGTTGGTTGGACTGAGGCAACAAACTGCATTTCAATCGTGTGACAGGCCTCTTAACCCCATTTGGATGTATACCCAAGTCACACAGGATCTTACCTGTACAGTACTGTCACTTTTCAACAACTGGATATTTCAAATGCTAGTCTTAATAAATCTTTGTTTTTCATTTGTTTTAGTGTCAAAATCTTTGAAGATTTTGCACGTACAGTGTGTAAGAGAGGGAACCTTTACCCTAGAAGTAGGTTTTGAGAGAAGACATCTGGAAAAAATCTCTTTCTGAATTTCATGGATAAAGTATCTTTCTCCCAGGGTCTTATAACAAATAATTCTGAAAACTGAGAAACTCACTAATGTTTCTAATAACTATGGATGAGTAACAGGTTTGTAAGAATAAAAAGAAGTGCTCTTCCACCAGGCTACTGCATTGCCACCTGGATCTTGCCACCTGGATCTTCATGTTTCTTCCTCCATAAATCAGCAGGATCTCCCCTGCTGCTAAAATAGTTCAGACATTTTAATTTTTTATTCTTTAGAATAAAAAGGCTAGGTCACCCATGGGCCCAAATAACAGTGCTGACACTCTTCCTTGCAGATTCTCCTCCCTCTCTTGACATACAGGATCATTGCCCTTTTTTGTGCTGCCCTATTCTAGTTCCATAGATATCACTTTGCTGGTTGCTTGTTTGGTAGGGCATTTCTCCTCATGCCCCTTAGATGGAGATTTGTAGGCCCTACATATTTATGACTGAAAGACATAGGTTGCAGGAGGTGATGGGGAACTTGTTAAACAAGTTTGCCTCTTGGCAACAGAGGTCCCATACAAAGGGATCTAGAAGGCCAGTGGAATGAGCTGACAGAATCCTTCTGAAATTTGAAATAGACAAATTCCTACGCCTGAGAAGGCAGAACCCCCTGCAATGACACATGTTGTGGTCTGACTGGGGAGCAGCTCTGCTGAAAATGATCTGGTGGTCTTTGTAGGCACCAAGCTGAATATGAAACAAATCTGCACTGGCAGCAAAAATGACCAACAGTATCCTGGGCTGTATTAAGAAGAACCTACGTCAGTAGATTAAGGGACTCACTGCTTTTTGATAGCATAAAAACTGGGGGAGTTCAACAGGGGGCCATGGAGAAGGTCAGGGGACTGCAGCACTTTCCCTGGGAGGATAAGCTGTGAAACTGGGCTTATTTGACCCAGTTTGGTAGCACTTAGTAACAGCTTTCCAATACTTACAAACAAGTTATTGAGAAGATGAAGCCAGGCTTTTTGGAGTGCATAGCATGGGAGGATGAAAAAGTGATAGGCATGAACCAAAATAAGAGAGCTTCCAACCGATAAAACGAGAAACCTTTTCACTATGAGGTCAGTAAATCTGAAATCACACCACCCAGAGAAGTTGGGTAGTCTCCATCCACAGGTGTCTTCCAGACCTGACTGGAGAAAGCCCAGAGCAACCACATTTCACCTCCTAGCTGTCCCCGTATTAAGCAGCAGACTGGACCTGCTGGCATCCAGAGGTCACTTCCAACCTGCATGATCTTAACATCCCACAATCCTCCTGGCTAAAAGGATCATTCAAGCTCATGACTTAAGGCAACTCCTATTATTTCCTGACCCACATTATTCCTCAGGAATCTTGCTGGAAAGAAGGGTGACCAGTGTCCCTTGTCTGTCCTTTCCCTTCAGCCATGACAGTCTGCTGCTGTCCTGATGGGGATTTATGTACATTGATATTGATCTAAGGAGCTCCTTTGCTTTGTCCTTGCAGTCAGTAATTAATGTGTCCCTGCAATTTGTCTCTCCTCAGTCTGGTTTTTGTGGAATTTTGTTGCTAATTTGGTTTTTTTTAAGGAATTTTTCAGGATGAGGTTTTATTGCTTTTGAGATAGTAGAAGCAGAATAGCATCCTACAACAATTACAAGAAAAAGAGAACTGACGTAACATCTACTGATATTGCAGATGAACTTTGTTCTGGTTTCAGGTTAGGCTGTGTTAGTTTCTTATTCCTTTTTCACATCTAAAATAACTTCATTGCAACACTCTGAAACTCTCTCTATCAGCATAGTGACACACTGTAGTTCCAAACATCAGCAAAATTTTATGCTATCCATAGGTGACTTAGAAGGAAATCTACCCTATCCAAATGTGTAGGGCTTTGTAGACCAAAGTCTCTGATAAAGCATTAGCATTTTTACAGCTAGAGCTGGATGGTTTACAGTTGTGGCATTAAGGGGTAGAAGAACAGTAGCTTTATAGCTGCTTATTAGGCATATAGTGGATAACACCTGAATATTGTGAAACACAGTAGAAAAATGCCACATATATGGAAAGAATTCAAGATTATAGTAGAGTTTCTTACAATAAAAACACATACAATGGAAAGCAGCATGAAGGTGTAGGAACATCCTTGTTTATATAATTTTCTGGTTTCTGACACTATGACCTGGAGATTCTTGCAATGCCACATTTTAGGGTGTAACATATAAGCATTTAGTATTCTTCTGGTTTTTTCATGGCAGTAAAAACTGCATTTAAATTGGTGCTTTGGGCTTATTCCTCCTGCTTTTAATTGGAAATTACACAAGGCCAAATGAGTGAATTACAATGATCCTGGCAAAACCAAGTTTAAGGGATCTATTTTTCTTGAAAGATATTAGAGACTGGCTGTATTTAACTTGAGAAAGGTTTAATTTACTTACAAAATACTCTAAACCCATTCTCACATGTACTTATGAATCCTTGTTTTTGCATTATTTTTGCTTTCTAAAGAGGATGGATATGTCTGAATAAGACCACAGCAAAAACACTGAGTTTTTTTACTAAAACATTGACGTGTTTCTAGGGAGCAGTTGACCAAACTAAGCTTATTTAGCCTGAAGGACTTAGTAAGAAGAGTTGGTAACAGTCTTCAAGCAGAAAAGGAGGATGGGGGGATTAATTCTCTGTTTCATTGATAAAGAGAAACACTATAATTATTACTAGAAGAAGCTCTGGAGGAGTTTTTAGAGATGGTATGTGGATATCACAGAATCTCCACCCTGCCATGAAATGGAGCATAAAGTACAAAACTCTAAAGGTACCTTGCAGCCTAAATGCTTCTCTAACACTACACACTGCTCTTTGGCAGGTCATGGGCACAGATATGCATGTACCGGAGAGGAGTGTAATCCTACAAAACAGCAAAGTTTTAAGGAGGGATATGAATGGGAGTGTGTCAGGAACTTTGCATCTGCTATTGCAGAGCTGCTTTGGTTTTGTTTTGATCAAACACAGAATACAAACAAATGCAGAAAAAAAACTAGCAAAAGATTCGTGAAGATTTTTCAGTAATAGGAGGACAATGTAAAGGTGCGGAAAGACCTTGACCCTTTCAGTGGATAGGACTGCATTTGATAAGATAGAAAGTGAGAGCCTATGGAGGAATCGTGAGGAAAGTCTGATGCTGGGGAAATGGAGTTCAGAAAGTTCCAACAACTAATCCCCAGGTTATTGTACATATGACTAGAAATGAGGATGAACCTTTGTCATTGCAAATGAACAAAGGATCCAGTTGGCCTGAGAGTGACAAAAGCTTTTTAATCTTCATTAGAATTACTGACAAAAAGATTTAGGCTGCAAGGGACCTCCCTAGTCCAAGTCCTTGTTCACAGCAGAGCTACCTCCAAATGCAGTCGGGTTACTCAGGGCCATCTTCAGCTGCTTTCTGAAGAGCTCCAAGGGTAGAGATTCCTCAGCTTCTTTGGCCTTTCAGGCGGTTCTGAACAAATCTTGGGGAGACATTTTTTTGCCTTATTTTCAGTCAGTTTCCCTCTTGCCAATTAAGAGTCTTTCCAGATGACCTTTTGTTCTGCACCTCTGAGAACAATTGGCCTTGTCTCCTCCATGGCTGAGAAGCTTTTTCCCTATGAGGCCAGTAACTTTGAACTCACATCACCCAGATGGTTTGGGTAGTCCATCTGCAGGGGTTTTCATGACCTCACTGAATCCAGCTCAGACCAACCATATCTAACCTTGTGGTTGTCCCTGTTCGACTGTACCTGGTGGCATCCAGAGGTTACTTCTAATCTGAATTATCCTGTGATCCCACGATCCTGCTGGCTAACAGGATCATTCAAGCTCATTACCTAAGACCAAGACTTACAAATTCTAGCATTTTCTGACCCACATTATTCCTCAGGAATCTTGCTATAAAGAAAAATGACCTTGTCCATCTTTTCTCCTCAGCCATGACAGTCTGTCCTGATGGGGATTTATCTGCAGTGACATTGAGTCAATAGGTCTAAGGAGCTCTTTTTCTTTATCCTTGCACTCAGGAATTAATGTCTTCCTGCAGCTTGTGTTTCCACAGGTTGTTGCTTAGGGCTTTATTTTTTTATAAAATTTTTCAGGATGTGGTTTTACTGCTTTTGAAATAGAAGTAGAATAAAATACTATGAGAACTGCAAGAAAAAGAGAACTGAGCTAGCATTTCAACACACAAGATGCTCTTCCATGACAGCCCATGGTAGTTCCTGCAAGCAGCTAATCAGCAGCAATGAAATGAAGTGTGAAAATATATCAGAGAACAGGGACAGAAAGCAAAAGGAAAGGACAATAAAGTTACACCAGGGTGGGTTCCTCTGTGGGAAAACACCAGTTCCAGCATTTCTGTTTAGCCAAGTCACTTTTCAAGTTCAGTGTGTAAGTGCAGTTAAAGGATGACCAGGGTTCAGCCCCAGTAACTCCTCGTGCTCAGCTGCTGGAGCCCAGCCAGGGCCTCTCTCCAGGGCTGGTTTTCATGGCTGCTGCTCCCGAGGTTGCAGGTTCAGCCAGTGCTGAGGTTGGGTGTGTAACCCAGAGACACGCACACACATGTCCATGGAAACGAGATGGACATGGTCAATTGCACGGGCTGCCACAGACAAGTGCTGCCTTCAACGGCCCCACATGTGACATGACCGGGACTGACACAAAATGCGAGTGTAGACAGCCAAGTCTCCTTCCTCCTCTCCACATGACCAAGATGGAAGCCCACTAGTGAAAATATATGCAGCCATACTCTCCAGATCTACAGGCACACTCACAGGTGCTTCAAATATGACATGAGCCCTCAGCCTGAGCAATACCATACCTGGATCTTGGCTCTCTGCCCAAAGAACACAAGTCTCCTACTTTTTGGCTGGTGCAGCTTGTTGCTTGCTAGCCGAGCCCTGCACACATCACACACTTGTCTCATAGACATTCTTGCAGTTGGGGGTGCCTTGAATACCAGCATGAGTCTTGCGCCTGTGTGATCCCTGCTTGGATCCATGTCCTAGTGTTGTGTCAGCAAATCACACCACTCTGCCTCATTATGAACCAAAAAGATGTTCGTTTGACAAACTTACAGAAAGAGATACTGTCATATTCCATATACCCTTACAAGCTCGACTTCCCAGACTTACTAAATCACGAGTGCTACAAGCTTGCAGAAACTAAGAGCAAGATGAGTCCTAACAGGACAGAAGGAGATACCTGTATAGCTGGTACTGAAGGAGAAGAGACAACAAGGCTCAACAGAACAATTTTTTAGGTTCAGACCTGTGCAGCCTCTTAAATCTGATCTAGCAGACCTCACATCCTGTAAGCCAGACATCTGCAGGCACATGTCCACAGAAAGGACGTGGACATGGCCAACTGCACAGGCTGCCACAGCCTCTCTATCACATGTCACTGCCTCTGTTCTATCTGAGGTTTTAATGCAAGGCCAGCCATGGCTTCCCAGTCGAAACATCACACATTGCTCTTTCCCACACTGTATTCAACAACGCTTGTTGAAGACAGTCTCAGACCCATAGTGACCACCTAGTGACACCCTACTGTATTTTTCTGAAAATTGTCAAACTACCGCAGACATTTTCCTCTGAGTGGACATCAGTAGTGCCTCACACTCTTTCAACAAAAAAGTCAACGAGAAATTTAAAAGAAAATCAACCAAACCAACCATCCTCAGTTGTTGTTTCTCCTGTGCTAAAAATACATTTTCTGATAATGTAGATTTTCAGGAACATATTAAGTGATAACAAAAGCTGTTTTGTGAAAACAGAAACCAGAATTATTTTAAAGAACTGAGAAAGCAACAGAGGTTGGAAACTGACCCTGAGAATGGTCTAGGAATGACTTCGTAATATTGTTCAGAATGCCTGTTAGTTAATTTCGAACCCAGCAGAGAGGAAGCATACCCTCCAGCAGCCTGACTCTGTAAAGGAAGTTAGTAGCGATTATTGATAAAAGGCAGGCAGTTAATACTTATGAAGAAAAATGCTGAAATACAGCTAATTCTGCAATTCATCCTATGTTTAATTCAATTTAATAACTCATTAGATGATCTTTCTGGTGATTGACAATTGGTCAGGTACACCAAAGCAGAAAGGGAAGTCAGCCCTCTGTGACCCTTGGAAGATGGTGACCAGAGGGAGGATGGGCTGAGTCCTGAGGACACACTCCAGAATTGACTCCCAACATTGTTTAAGGGGTGCTGTGTTCAGCAAAGAAGAGTTCCAGTAGGACTGGCTGAGAGCTAAGTCTGGTATTTGGGAGAACCAATAACGTGATGTCGGAGAATATTTATGTCCATGTAGAGAAGAACATAAAGGACAATGGGGAAATGAGGACAAACAAAATCTGTGGTTCAAAAATCTCAAAAGACAGAAAAATAAACTGGGGAGCACAATCTCTGCTTTCTTGTTACATAGGCAGAAATGGAAATGGTTGATATAGGAAAAGTATAAAAAAGAAATACCCTATGACACATTTTCTTCAGATTGAATTGAAAAATATTTGGAGTCATATTTAGCAGAATAATATTGCTGCTTGACAAATGTGTGAATCTAAACAGATTCAAGTATTTAATTTGAAAACTGACAGTATAAAGCACCATTTTAAATATTTGGTATTTCCTGAAATATAAGCATCTGCCAAGATCTCTGGTTTTTTTCCCAAGCTTCAGCTTTAGGATTTGGACTTTCAAGCTATTTTTTACACCTACTAATAGTCTCTATTTACACCCTGTTTCTGCCTTCTACACAGTGACCTTCTTTCTGGTTTTGAGACAAAATATCGGTGCTTTTGATTATAATCTAGTATAGTACCCTTTACATCTCTTGCTACACATAAAGATGTGTATGAATACATATGTGATAGAATCAGAGAATGGTTTGGATTGGAAGGGACCTTAAAGAACACTTCAACGGATGGTGTATCTACAGCTTCAGTGACTGAACATGACCCAGCATTGTGCCCAGGTGGCCAACAAGGCTAATGGCACCCTGGCTTTTGTTAGAAATGGTGTGACCAGCAGGATCAGGGCAATGATTGTCCCCCTGAACTTGGCACTGGTGGGGCCACACCTCAAGTCATGTGTTGAGCTTTGGGCCTCTCATTTTAAGAAAGTCATTGAGGTGCTGGAGCATGTCCAGATAAGGACAGTGATGCTGGTGAAGGGGCTGGAGAACATGCCTGGGGAGGAGAGTCTGAGGGAGCTGGGTTTTGTCCTGGAGAAAAGGAGGTTTAGGGGGGGACCTTTATGCTCTCTAGAACTACATGAAAGGAGCTTGTGGTGAGGTGGTGGTTTGTCTTTTCTCCCAGGTAACTCACAATGAGACAAGGTGAAATGGCCTCATGTTGCACCAGTGAAGGTTCAGGTAGCCTATTAGGGAAAAAAGTCTTCACTGAAAGAGTGGTTAAGCATTGGAGCAGGCTGCCCAGAGAAGTGGTGGAGTCACCATCCCTGGAAGTGTTCAGAAAACATCTAGAAGTGGTACTTTGCAATATCGTTTAGCAGGCAGTGTGGCTTTCAGTTGATGGTGGGACTTCATGATTTTAGAGGCCTTTTCCAACCTTAATAATACCATGATTTGAAGAGGGAAAGGTAATTTAAATGTCACCTCTGTCACTTGGATATCTCCCACTGCAACTCTTTGAAAAACTAAATTTTTTATCAGTTGTGCTTCCCAGGTAAGCCAAAATGTGAACTGCAACAGGAAGAAGAATTCTACAGCCCATGTGTGTCATAAAGTACTTTAATGTGTGCCAACCACTGTGGTTCAGCCAGCTTCTGGAGGATAAGGACAAACGAACCCCAAAGATCTAAGGGTTATCAAGACACTCATGCTTAGACAGGCTTTTGAACCAGAGCAATGAAATGGCTGGATGTCTTTGTAGGAACATCTGAAATAAATAAAATACAATGGTCAATGAATTTTGATCCCTGAGGGTAATATCGGCCACTTTCAGTTCCATTGACTGGGTATTTCACAAGACTTCTGTGCAAGCTATAAATGCAGGCTGGTAGGAAGCCTTTCACAAGCAGCAGCCCCGGACTATAGGAGTTGTCCTGAGGTCTCCACATCCCTGAAGCCGACATCAAGGTGAGAGGCACAATTATTACATGAAAACTGGCATGGTTTCTTAGGCAACTGCTGTGAAATGCAGTTAAAGAGTTTTTAGTGGGATGAAAGCTGCAGCACATACATGAAGATTTGATGTCTGTATCTGTGTAGACTTATCCCATGTGTCAGATGATGAGAAGATGTCTGAAGGACAAAGATAGTCTACAAAAGGAGAGGGTGGAGAGGGCCATTGCTACGCAATAGTGAGGGGTGAAAATGAGACTATTTTACAACTTAATCTTTGCATCCACCTAAAGCAACACACACATCTAATTAAAACTGGACATCTGTGGGAACATATTTAATTTTACTTTTTTCCTCCAAATTCAAATTACTGTATCATGCCTTCACTCTCTTCAAGCTGCTGTTGTTTTTTCTTTATTACAAATGTTTTGCTTTTCCTTTTTTTTTAAAATTTTTTCCCCCCATGCTCCCCATGGTTTTGTGCCTGTTTCCTAAAGTCTTCTTACAAGCATCGCATGTTTTCTGTCTTCCTTTCATGTAGGTTGCCCTCCAGCTCCTACAACAAGAACTCCAAACTCCAGAAGTCTACTGAGATGGGAAAAATCATCCTTTATGAGCATGCCAACTTCCAGGGTTTGTCCAAAGAATTCACCAGTGATGTTGCCAATCTAAAAGCTGCAGATTGGAATGACATTGCCTCCTCAGCAAAAGTAATTGGCCAGCCTTGGGTGGTTTATGAGCATGTAAACTATGGCGGCCAGTTTATGGTACTTGAGGAGGGAGACCATAGCTTTTTTGGTAGAAAGATGAATGATAAGATCAGTTCTCTGCAGATGATCACTGAGGACCTGCACAATCCCCAGATCACTCTCTATGAACATGCCCAGTACCAAGGGAAGACCAGGGTAATAAAAGAAGGAACCAATCTGGCTGCGGGATATGATAATGATATTATGTCTTCTCACAAAGTCCAGAGAGGTGCCTGGCTGTTGTGTGAACATAGTGATGGGAGTGGAATCCAATACCTTGCACGAGAACATGAACATCTTCCAAATTACAAGGCAATCAACTTCAATGACAAGCTTTCATTCCTGCGTCCCCTTCGACCTGGCNACCAGCAGGATCAGGGCAATGATTGTCCCCCTGAACTTGGCACTGGTGGGGCCACACCTCAAGTCATGTGTTGAGCTTTGGGCCTCTCATTTTAAGAAAGTCATTGAGGTGCTGGAGCATGTCCAGATAAGGACAGTGATGCTGGTGAAGGGGCTGGAGAACATGCCTGGGGAGGAGAGTCTGAGGGAGCTGGGTTTTGTCCTGGAGAAAAGGAGGTTTAGGGGGGGACCTTTATGCTCTCTAGAACTACATGAAAGGAGCTTGTGGTGAGGTGGTGGTTTGTCTTTTCTCCCAGGTAACTCACAATGAGACAAGGTGAAATGGCCTCATGTTGCACCAGTGAAGGTTCAGGTAGCCTATTAGGGAAAAAAGTCTTCACTGAAAGAGTGGTTAAGCATTGGAGCAGGCTGCCCAGAGAAGTGGTGGAGTCACCATCCCTGGAAGTGTTCAGAAAACATCTAGAAGTGGTACTTTGCAATATCGTTTAGCAGGCAGTGTGGCTTTCAGTTGATGGTGGGACTTCATGATTTTAGAGGCCTTTTCCAACCTTAATAATACCATGATTTGAAGAGGGAAAGGTAATTTAAATGTCACCTCTGTCACTTGGATATCTCCCACTGCAACTCTTTGAAAAACTAAATTTTTTATCAGTTGTGCTTCCCAGGTAAGCCAAAATGTGAACTGCAACAGGAAGAAGAATTCTACAGCCCATGTGTGTCATAAAGTACTTTAATGTGTGCCAACCACTGTGGTTCAGCCAGCTTCTGGAGGATAAGGACAAACGAACCCCAAAGATCTAAGGGTTATCAAGACACTCATGCTTAGACAGGCTTTTGAACCAGAGCAATGAAATGGCTGGATGTCTTTGTAGGAACATCTGAAATAAATAAAATACAATGGTCAATGAATTTTGATCCCTGAGGGTAATATCGGCCACTTTCAGTTCCATTGACTGGGTATTTCACAAGACTTCTGTGCAAGCTATAAATGCAGGCTGGTAGGAAGCCTTTCACAAGCAGCAGCCCCGGACTATAGGAGTTGTCCTGAGGTCTCCACATCCCTGAAGCCGACATCAAGGTGAGAGGCACAATTATTACATGAAAACTGGCATGGTTTCTTAGGCAACTGCTGTGAAATGCAGTTAAAGAGTTTTTAGTGGGATGAAAGCTGCAGCACATACATGAAGATTTGATGTCTGTATCTGTGTAGACTTATCCCATGTGTCAGATGATGAGAAGATGTCTGAAGGACAAAGATAGTCTACAAAAGGAGAGGGTGGAGAGGGCCATTGCTACGCAATAGTGAGGGGTGAAAATGAGACTATTTTATAACTTATTCTTTGCATCCACCTAAAGCAACACACACATCTAATTAAAACTGGACATCTGTGGGAACATATTTAATTTTACTTTTTTCCTCCAAATTCAAATTACTGTATCATGCCTTCACTCTCTTCAAGCTGCTGTTGTTTTTTCTTTATTACAAATGTTTTGCTTTTCCTTTTTTTTTTTTAATTTTTCCCCCCATGCTCCCCATGGTTTTGTGCCTGTTTCCTAAAGTCTTCTTACAAGCATTGCATGTTTTCTGTCTTCCTTTCATGTAGGTTGCCCTCCAGCTCCTACAACAAGAACTCCAAACTCCAGAAGTCTACTGAGATGGGAAAAATCATCCTTTATGAGCATGCCAACTTCCAGGGTTTGTCCAAAGAATTCACCAGTGATGTTGCCAATCTAAAAGCTGCAGATTGGAATGACATTGCCTCCTCAGCAAAAGTAATTGGCCAGCCTTGGGTGGTTTATGAGCATGTAAACTATGGCGGCCAGTTTATGGTACTTGAGGAGGGAGACCATAGCTTTTTTGGTAGAAAGATGAATGATAAGATCAGTTCTCTGCAGATGATCACCGAGGACCTGCACAATCCCCAGATCACTCTCTATGAACATGCCCAGTACCAAGGGAAGACCAGGGTAATAAAAGAAGGAACCAATCTGGCTGCGGGATATGATAATGATATTATGTCTTCTCACAAAGTCCAGAGAGGTGCCTGGCTGTTGTGTGAACATAGTGATGGGAGTGGAATCCAATACCTTGCACGAGAACATGAACATCTTCCAAATTACAAGGCAATCAACTTCAATGACAAGCTTTCATTCCTGCGTCCCCTTCGACCTGGCCGTTCCTATTAGTATGCAAATCCTACAATGCTGAGGGAAGACGTAGCCCCAGCAAGAAGTTGAAGACCAAGATCTCTGCCTTTGCTTGTATCACTTCCTTTGTAATTTGTTTTACAATGCGCTTGCAATATCTTAGCCTTTGCCATTGTCTGTAATTCATTTCTTTTGGTGCCATTAAAGAATCTCGTGCAAGCAGTAGTGGGTCTGGTTTATGCACTGTTTAGTATAGATCAATATTGCCCTTTCATGATGAGATGTTGTGGGGTGACAGCCCTATTATGAGTTGAGGGAAACGCCTCAACTCCCTGGAGGGATGCTTGCAGGAACCATTGTCAGGGGACAAAGATACTCCAGTGTCTCCCTGAAAATGCTTAAGTCATATTGATGGGGGTTACTGAAGAATGGAGAGTTATGGAAATGACATGGCCCTTCTTTGCCACACCCTGTGACACCCTGCAGAGACCCAAGGAGCCACTGCTCAGGCATCTATTATCCTCAAAATATTGACTATAATCACTCAACCTACCAAAAGGAAAAAAGGGTATAAAAAGAGATTGGGTATGAGCAAAAACTGGGGAGAAATGCCATCGTCTCTGCGGAGGTAGCTGAGAGCAGCTGCCCTGTCTCCTCGCAAGTCTTCAGACAATGCAGGGGTGAGAAACTATGCTCTCTATACTTTATGTTTTACATCTTGTACTTTACTCTCTTACAAAGCCTATTACTTTATATATTCTATCTTATATCTTATACTAAGCCTGTTATGTTATATTTTACCAAGTACCTTATACCTTTATAATATGCTGCCACTTCTATTTTGCAGCTTCTTTGATCTTTATACGCACTTTATTTACTAACCGTGTTTTGCTACTTTAATACTAATAAGAATAACTTGCCTTACACTTTGCAACTTACTAGGTATATATCTTACCTCATATTAGTTGTTGTGTTCCTTTACAGTGTGCAGTTCCTTTTCAACATGAGTGTTAATGGGAAACAGCTTTACTCTCTCCTTTTGCTTTGTGTTACAGAGAAGGTGTTGTGCAAGTTATTTTGTTGCTCTCTGTTACTGAGGGGGGGGGTGGTCTAGATTTGTGGTTCAGGTTATTGTGTTTCTAGTTAGTAGTTTTCTGTTGTTAGTTCTTGTCTGTCATGGGAGGGGGGTACACTGATGTATTGAAACTCAAGTCTGGTGTGCTTGTCTCAGTAGAATGTGTTTTGTGCTAGTTTCTTTTGGGGTCATCTGTCATCAATTAAATACAATCCTGCAGCTAAACATTATCACCAGCAATGCAAAATCCACAATAACTGTCACATACTTGTATTAATAAACGTTATTTCAGGAGCTGTTGTGGAGAAAGTTCTTTTCTTGCTATTAAGTGTGGTCTCATATCAGAGGTCAGAAAACCTCCAACCTGTGTGCTGTCCAGTGTTCAACAGGCAGTGTTGGAACAATAAGGCTCTGATTTTCTGGACGCTTACAGCTATTAAGTTCTCCCTGGCTTAGGTGTGGTCCTCACAGGAAGGTCAAAAATCTTTCCAGACTGTGTTCTGTCCATTGTTCGACAGGCAGTGCTGGGTTCATAAAGCTTTGATTGTTCTGAGGACACTTATAGTTAATAACTTTATATTCATACAGGTGGGACTAGAAATCTTTGCATTTCTGCCCCTCTTCCCTTTCATGCTACAGATGTCTCTACAACTCCAGAGGATGGTTCACATAGTCACTTGCAAACACTTTTCATGGATTTCTCCTGGAAGATTTTATGTCCTTTCAGTTTCACTGGTCAGTAACGGCAGGTTCAGGCTTGACGCAACCAGACTGAAAGTCTTGGTGAGCATGTTGATTATTGCTCTGATTCTGGCCAAAATTTCACCTGCAGACTTTACTTAACTATCACAACTATGATTGTATCTCAAGGCATTGATCATAACCACGATAAAGTCTTCTACTGCCCTAAATCAAACAAAGTTTTGATAAACTTGAATTGACTGATTGGTTGATCCAAATGGGAAAACCGGTTTAGCTTTTTTTAAATGACTATCCTGCTTTCCTTTCAGTTGTTGATGCTTCTTTTAATTTCTTCTGGGTTTTCTTAATTAGACTCTTGCTCCCCCTTACACTGCAGTATTTTCTTGGCAGTGCCTTATTTGACTTTAGGTTAATCAGAGCAATTCTATGGCAATGCTTAAATGAGGTTTTCCATCCTCATAAATGAAATCTCAAAAAAAAAGCAAAGGATGTTGCTGACAAAAGCAGTAACGAGACACCTTCCTTTAGAGATTCTTAGAGATCATCAGGAAAATAATTGTGACAGTGAAATATGTGCTACTATAGCTGGTTCTTCCTATGAGAAATTCCCTTCCTTGGAGCAAACTTTATTTTGACTGTCCCCAAACCCTATTCCTGTTCACACAGTCCCACACATTCAGAGTGCAGTTCACCTAGCTAAACACCATCAGCCCCAGAGCCCAGCACAGACTCATCCTGGATGCTCCAGGCTCCTGGCCTGTGTGTGGTCTCTGTCCCATAAAGAGGTGCACTCAGACTAGACCTGCTGCTGTGAGACAATCTCCCAGAGCACCATGACCCGTGGGGAATAAAGCACCTTATAGAAACATAAAATCATAGAATCAATTGAGTTGGAAAAGACCTCCGAGATCATCAAGTCCAACCCTTGGTCCAACTCCAGTCCATTTACCAGATCATGGCACTCAGTGCCACGTCCAATCTCAGTTTAAAAACCTCCAGGGATGGGGAATCCACCACCTCTCTGGGCAGCTCATTCCAATGCCTGAGCACTCTCTCTGCAAAGAAGTTTTTTCTGATCTCCAACTTCAATTTCCCCTGGCAGAGCTTGAGCCTGTGCCCCCTTGTCCTGTTGCTGAGTGCCTGGGAGAAGAGACCAACCCCCACCTGGCGAGAACTTCCCTTCAGGTAGTTCTAGACAGTGACGATGTCACCTCTAAGCCTCCTCTTCTCCAGGCTAAACACCCCCAGCTCCCTCAGCCTCTCCCCATAGGACTCGTGCTCCAGTCCCTTCACCAGCCTTGTTGTTCTTCTCTGGACCTGCTCCAGCCCCTCAATATCTTTTCTGAACTGAGGGGCCCAGAACTGAACACAACACTCAAGGTGTGGCCTCACCAACACAGAGTACAGGGGAAGGATCACTGCCCTGGTCCTGCTGGCCATGCTATTTTTGATCCAGGACAGGATCCCATTGGTCTTCTTGGCCACCTGGGCACACTGTTGGCTCTAGACTGCACAGCAAACAGATATACCAGAGGAAAATCTCCAACATGTTTAAGAAATGACCAGTGACAGCAAGGCAGGTGTCTACTTGCCATTTATACTCCCTTTCTTCCTCAAGAGGTCACTCAGGAATCAGGAGCAGGACAAAGTTAGTGAACACCAAGAGTACAAAGCAGACAAGAGATGATGAACTATTGCTGGGAACCCTGTACTCAGCACATCTGCTCATGGAAATGCCCATGACATAACAGAGAGACACAGCCTTGGAACCATCACTAGCACCACTCCCCAGGAGGTGACAGGAATATGCTGAAAAATCACTGTTTGCTGGGGTCTAGGGCTGATGATTGAAGTATGGGAAGTAGAACTGCTGCATTAGGAGGTCAAGATGACTGGGGAGAACAGAGGCAAGAATATCTTGGCTAAAAATACATATAAGCAATGGAACCACAGAATTATAGAATGGTTTGTGTTGGAAAGTACCTTTAAGGATCCTCTAGTCCCAGTCTCCCTGCCATGGGCAGGGACACCTTCCACTGTACCAGGTTGCTCAGGGCCCCATCCAACATATCCTTGAATACTTCCAGTGAAAGGGCATCCACAACTTTGGGCAACAGGTTCCAGTGTCTCATCACCCTCACAGTAAAGAATTTCTTCCTAATACCTAATCTAAACCTGCTCTCTTTCAGTTTAAAGCCATTACCCCTTGTGCTATGATTGCATGTCCTTGTAAATAATCCCTGTCCAGCTTTCTTGTAGCCCCTTTAGAAGGTATTACAAGGTCTCCCCAAAGCTGCCTCTTCTCCAGGATGAATAACCCCAGGTGTCTCAGGTTGTCATCACAGCAGAGGTGCTCCAGCCCTCTGACCATCTTCATGGCACTCCTCTGGACCCACTCCAACAAGTCCATGTTCTTTTTATGTTGAGGCCCCAGAACTGGATGCACAGCCTCCAGGTGGAGTCTTATGAGAGTGAAAGTAGAGGGGCAAAATCACCTTCCTCATTCTGCTGGCCAGGTACTTTTGACATAACCCAGGATGCAGTTGTCTTTCTGGGCTGCAGACATTGCCCTTGCCAGTTTATGTTGATCTTCTCGTTAACCAACACCTCCAAATCCTTCTCTGCAGGGCTGCTCTCAGTCCACTTTTTGCCCAGCCTGTCTTTGTGCTTGGGATTGCCACAACTCACATGCAGGACAATGCACTTGGCCTCATCATGAGATTCACACAGGCTCCCCGCCCCAGTCTGTCCTGGTACTTCTGGATGGCATCCCATTCCTCCGTGTGTTAAAAGCACCCCATAGCTTGGTGCTGTTGGCAAATTTACTGAGGATGCACTCATTCCCTCTGTCCATGTCACTGACAAACACATTATACAGTGCTGGTCCCAATACCAGCCCCTGAGGAACATTGCCCATCACAGGTCTCCACTTGGACACTGAGACATTGACCACAACTCCATGAGTGTGACCATCCAACCAATTCCCTATCCACTGGGAGTCCATCCAACAAATACATATCTCTCCAGTTTGGAGACAAGGATGTCACACTATACAGTTTCAAAGGCTTTGCACAAGTCCAGGAAAGTAAAGGCACTCTTCCCCTATCCACCAGTGCTGTAACCCCATTGTAGACATATTTTTTGTTGATTTAGACCTATTTATTTATACACAAAGTATTTTCACTTTTACTCTGGAAATATCTCACCATGAAAGTAATAACTTTAAGGAAAATAACCTACAGCTGTTACAATGTATGTTCACCTTCATTCAGCACTGAAATGTCCATATCTAAAAAATTTGCCCAGCCCCTGCTTTCTGGTAGCCAAAGCATCCATAACACATTTTCCATTGCTTGCCAAAAGAAATACATTTTATTTTCAACAGGCAATCCAGTGCTGTGGTAGGTCAGTCTTTCCCAAGCCTTGAAATCCAAGGTTTTTTTCTGAGAAAGTGTAAAACCAGCACTCCTTACACAGTCTGTAGAGGTGCAGAACCAGGGTGTACAGGACTGTGGACACTGGATGGGACACAGGTCGGACCCTCCCTTACCCTGGGTGTCCACCAGGACAGCCATGTGGCTGGGGGTGGTTATGCTACTCTTACATTGTTCACTGTAACTGGTGTTACCTGGGATTACTGTCCAGATGTTTTTGTACTACCGAGTACTACTTTATTCTGTCATGCATGGATCCCTTGGAAAACTTGCTTAGGCCAAGCCTGGAAATAGCAGGGAACTCAGCAGGGTATGAATTTTGGAGGTTGGAAGTAGGTATCCTTTAAAAGCCCTTGCAACCCAAACCATTCCGCAAGACTATGAACCAGCACGGGGAAAAGGTCCTTCAGGGTTACTTGAGCTCTGCTGCCATCCTCTGGAGAGGGACAGGATACAGCTGCAGCAGGCTGACCCTAAATGGGCTTCCTTTGGCTGGGGGGGTTTTGCTGTCGGTAACAAAACGTGGCCTTAATTTGGGTGGGGAGGAGGCAATGGGACACTGTGTTATGGTGGCCCTGATTGGAAAAATGTGGGCAATGAAGCTGGGACCAGTGTGCCCTGAAGAACTAGTTGCCACCATATGCAACAGCCTTTTGCCTTTGGCCCTGGGGCCAGCAGCCTGCCAGGAGCAAGAGGGTTTTAGAGAAAGGGACTTAGTACAAGAAACTGTTTTTACTCACAGTCCTTGAAAGAGAAGTTAAAAGTAAACTGAACACTTCAAGAATATCATTATTTGCATAGCTGATATAATTAATCTTTAGCTGGACTAGTACTGGCAGACTGCAGTGGCCATTATTGCTGTCACTATAGCCTGAATATGTGCTTCCTAGAAATATAAATAACAACAATCACTAATGCCATGTTTGGGGTTGTGTTGTTGTTGTTGTTGTTGCTTTGGGTTTTTTATATGTATACTGCACTCCTGGACAGTCTGAAAAGAATGGGGAGGGGAGAGGATGGTAGGCTCTTTATCAGGTTGGTGTTTTTATTCAATTCATCATTGCAGTATTTGAAGAAAACTGCTATACTTGCCTGGAATTTCATCAGAACTCTCTATTGCACTGTCATTACAATTAACAGGATGTCAAGGACTGATGTTAAGCAAAGATGACATGATCTGAAATTCAATATACCATCGGATAAGTCTCTCACCTGAGGGTGAGTGAATATGACAAGAATATAAAGGATTGGTGGTGGAAATAGCTCCCAGTCAAGCTGGGAAGGAAATCAAATTAAGATAATGTACTTTTCCATGAGAAGCTCAGGCTGCAAGCACAACTAAGTATTCCTTTGTTATTTATCAGTTGTTCATGGATTTCTGTGTCATCAAATCAAGGGTGCATTGTTCAGAAATTCTGCTTTAGGTGGGACTATCTCCAGCACCATGTCAGGTCTGTGACTGTGACTTTATTTGGCCAAGTGTTGAAAAGACTGACAAAGAAGTCAGTATCTTACACTGGCCCCAGTGATCACAGACTCTTAGTGAAAAAGTTTTTCTTAATGCCTGGTCCAAACCTCCCAAACCACAGCTTGTGTCAGGACAATTATGAAGATGGATGAAGACTTGTGCAAACACCAGAAGGATATGATTACTGAGCGACAAGCATTGAGATTATGGTTGGCACAGCTGGTGGAAGCCCCCATGTAAACACTGTGTGGCGGCTGTCCTCACCATAGTACTGTATTACTTTAGTTTAGGATGTCCCTATACTACTAAAGGGTAGGTAGATGTAGCTTTTTCTCTCCTCCAAGCAAAGGTTATGAGTATGATAGAAAAAATGATGTAGAAAAAATATGTCCATCAGCAACCCAGGAAGACAGGAGACTCCTGAGTTTTTTCATATTCCTAACTCATGTAACTATACTCTAAACATGAGCGGATGGGATCAGGAAAGCCAAGGCACAGCTGGAACGAAATCTGGCAAGAATAATAAGAAGGGCTTTCATAAGTACATTGATCAGAAAAAGAAGATTAAAGAAAATGTCCTAGTTCACCACATGAGTAAATAAGACAGGAGAAAAATTTGCCACTGACTGGAGAAAAGGGAATATTTCACCCATTTCTAAAAATCATAATAAGGAAAACCCTGGGAACTACCAACCAGTCAGCCTCACCTCCAGTCCCAATAAGATCACAGAGCAGATTTGCCTGGAAGATAAGTCAAAACATATGGAAGACAGGAAGGTGATTAGAGACAGACACCATGACTTCATCAAGGGTAAATTGTCCCTGACTAACAAAACAGCCTTCTACAACAGAGTAACTTCAGTGGACAAAGGAAAAGCTATGGATGTTATCTATCTGGATTTCTCTAAAGTCTTTGATACAACATTCTTGCTGTGAAATTGGAGAGACTCAGGAGTTCAATGGATGCACTGTTGGATAGATAAGGAACAGACTGGATGACCACTTCCAAAGAATTGTAGCCAATGGTGAAATATCTGAGTGGAAAACTAACAAATGGTGTTTTTCAAGGGTCTGTACTGGGACCAATAATATTTCACACATTCATCAATGACGTGGACAGTGGGACTGAGTGCACCCTCATCAAGTTTGCAAATGACACCAAGCTGAGTAGTGCAGCTGATATGCTGGAGAGGCAGAATGCCTTGAAGAGGTTGAGAAGTGGTCCAATGCAAACCCCATTGAGTTCAACAAAGCCAAGTATAAGGTCCAGAATCTGGGTGTCAGGGCAATCTGCAGGATCAGTACAGGCTGGGGGATAACTGGACTGAGAGTGGCATGGCTGGGAAGGAATTGGGAACATTGATGGATGGACATGAATTGTCATTGACCACTTGCAGCTCCTAAAGCCAACTGCAGCTTGGGCTGCATCAAAAGCAGTGTGGCCAGCAGGTGGAGGAGGGTGATTCTGCCCACTCTACTTGGCTCTGAAGAGACCTCACCTGGAGTGCTACGTCCAGCTCTGGAGTTCAGCACAGGAAAGATATGGACCTGTTTCAACAAGTCCAGAGGAGGGCCACAAAAATGATCAGAGATCTGGAACACTTCTGCTGTGAATAAAATCTGAGAGACTTGTGGTTGTTCATCCTGAAAAACAGAATGCTCTGGAGAGATCTTATTAGGACCTTTCAATATATATAAAAGGAGTTTTAAGCAAGACAGAAAGAGGTATTTTTATTATGGCCTGTAGTGATAGGGCAAGGGTCTGTGGTTTTATATGGGAACACAGTAGATTTGGGTGGGATATACAGATGATCTCTTTTGCAGTGGGGGGGTGGTGGGGGTGGTGTGATTGTGAGACACTGTAACAGGTTGCCCAGGGAAACTGTGACAGATCCATCCTTGGAAGTGTTCAAGGCCAGGTTGGATGGGGTTTTGAGCAACCTGTCTAGTGGGAGATGTTCCTGACCATGGCAGGGAAGTTGGAATTAGATGATACTAAAGATCTCTTCCAACCCAAACCATTCTGTGTTTCTGTGTTCAGAACTCACCTGGACAAGGCTTTAAGCAATCTCACCTAGCTGAAGTCAGCCCTGTTGTCATCAGGAGATTGGGCTAGAGGCCTTCAGTGGTCCCTTCCCACCTTATGTTTTTCTGTAAATTTGTTTGCTTTTTACTTTGTGAAAGGAATTTTTCCCGATCATTTTTATTGCTTTTGACATGGCAAAAATAGAAAAGCGTCCTACAACTGCAAGAAGAAGAGAACTGAAATATTATCTGCTGATCTGTAGGAATTCCACAGAAGATGCCCTTCCAAGACAGCCCATCCTTGTTTCTGCAAGTAGCTGATCAGCAGCAATGAGCCCTACACTGAAAATGCATCATATAGTAAGGACAGCAAGTAAAAGAAAATAACAACAAAATTACACAAGCTGGGTTTTTTTCTGGAGGGAAAAAGCAGTTCCAGACTTTCTTTCTGGCCACTTTTCGAGTTCAGTGTGTAAGTGCAGTTAAAGGATGACCAGGGTTCAGCCCCAGTAACTCCTCCTGCTCAGCTGCTGGAGCCCAGGCAGGACTGGTTGTCACAGCTGCTGCTCCCCAGGCTGCAGGTTCAGCCAGTGCTGAGGTTGGGTGTTTACCCCAGAGACATGCACGCACATGTCCATGGAAAGGACACGGACATGGCCAACTGCACAGGCTGCCACAGACAAGGTGCTGCCTTCAACAGCCCCACATATAGCACTTTCAGGACTCACATAAAACAAGTATAGACAGCCAAGTCTCCTTCATTTAAATGCGATGTAATTACAACACTGTAGAGTTGCGACATCAAGAACAACTTACGTGTTTTCTGCAGTGGTGTTTGAGGTACTTACCAGTTCTATTGTCATTCTCAGTTTGGCTTTAAGTTTTACTGGAGAGAAAAAGCTTGTGTTTACAGTTTTAAATAGCATACTCATTTGAAGCTGTTCCTGAACTGAAATGAATCTCTAACAAATTGAGGCTAGCAGAGGAGATCATTTTTGGGTAGAGATGTGAGTACCTGCCTAATGTTGCGAGCATATCAGATATCACAGACACAGTTGACTAAATGGAAATATTTCTTCTTTTGTCTTATCATCTGAATTTTTAGACTTTTGATTTTTCTTCCTCGGTATAGTGGCAAATGGTGCTAGGCCATTTATCTGTCTGGTTGTCAGCACACTTTTCTGACTATTGACCTTCCTCTGCAACAGAGTTGTCAAAATTCGTGTTTTTCCACAGGTTTTCTGCACTGAAGAAATACCTGATGAGACAAGTAGCAGTGCCTAGGATTAATTTGCTCCCAGTTTTATCACTCTACGTTTGACTAGGGCCTAATATTGTGAGACATCAGAAAAACTCTATTACCAGTTGACTTCACTGTTTTCAGTGTGGCCTTGTGCCCTTTCTACTTTCCATGGTATGTGTAACTAATTGACAAGTAGAGCTGTATTCTGTATCTTGCATTCTACCCACCATTCTGACATTCCCATTGCTCCACAGTCTTCAGCATCTGTCCACAAAATGGGTACTATTAAGTTTAATATGAGCTCCTGAAATAAAAAAATTCATAGGAAGGTTGTTGTCTGAGAAAATAACTGTGCTTCTGGGAATAGTCACGGAGCTTCCAAAATGAGACTTGTTATTTCTCATATACAGAGTAATCATTTCAGAAAATATGGATATTGTTTCTCTACCTGGGGTGAAAGTTAAAGCCTTGGCTTGGAGCATTTTGGAAAAAAAAAAATTCTTAGATACAATTGTAAACATTAATTACAACTAAGTTGATCTTCTGATTTTGGTGTCCAGCAGCAATGTTGAGAAACACATATCAACACTCCTATCTCAGTGACCTAATTTATGCAATATTAACAGTTTCAAAATTCAGGCAACAAAATGTTGCTCTATTCATCTAAGCCTAGAACAAATAAAATCAGTTTTTAAGAACATGCAAATATTGCAGAATTTCATCTGATACTTCCAGCTGGTGCTTAATACATTTCTTTCATCTCATATCCTTCAAAGTTATGGGCAGCCGCTTCTCCAGGGACACCCCCTTGTCGCGGGAGAAAAGGTTGCATGCGCTCATGAGATTGAGAGCTATGCT
>VWZD01002124.1:34903-47738 GCA_013396695.1 Sakesphorus luctuosus
GTCTTTGCCAGCAAACAACAGAGTGCTGGGGGCTCTGGAGGCTTTAAATGAGTGATTAGTGGAGGTGCAGCAGCCTTAATTAGTGACATCCCCCCATCGTTTGTATCTTTGGTGAGAGAGAGGAGCAAACACAAGGAGAGGCTTTTCATCTCCCTGATTTTATGGGATCCTTCTCTGAGGAGGGACCAGGGTATGATGCTCCTTGGACCTTCCTCCCAGAGCACAGGGGTCAGAGGAGAACTTGGTCCCCATCCCTGTCCTGTCCTGGGCTCAGTGTGAGGTGCTGGTGGAGAAGGAGCCAGTCCAGGTTCTGTGGGACCTCCTGTGCTTTCCAGCTCTGAGATGAGCCTGGATTGCCCTGGCACTCCTTGGATGATGAGCATGGAGAGATCCTTGTTGTGGGAATGACTCTCCTTGCCCTGATGTTCACACATTCCCGGGATGTGGGAGCAGGAAGGACATGGAGCAATGGTGGCCTTGGCAGAGACTGTTCACAGTTGGACTCTGTGACCTCAAAGCTCTTTCCCAACCCAAATGATTCTGTGATTCCACGGCCCTGGGTGAGGAGTCTGTGCTCTGCTCTCCAGAGGGTGCTGTGGCAAAGCAACCCCCCCTGTCCCTCGGTGCCACCAGAGGGTGCCTGGCCCAGCCTGTGTCCCTGTTGGCATGGGCAGCACAGCCCCCCGGAGCAATTCCCAACCCCCTGGAGCAATTGCCAACCCCCTGGAGCTCAGCACGGGGCTGTCCTGAGCCATTCCCACCCCCCTGGAGGTTGTGGCTCTCCAGGATCACCTGGGAAAGCCCAAGGAAAGCCCAAGGAAAGCCGGGGATGTGCTGGAAGGGGATCCAGCCTGCCCTGCCCCTGCCCATCACTGCTGCCAGCCCAGGGCTCCTCTGGCTCCATCCTGGTGGCCAATGCTGGAATCTGGAGCTGCTCTGGCTTCCCCCACAGCTGGCACCTCTCCCATGCCCTCCTCCTGCTCCCTGGGATGTGCTTCCAGAGGGGCCTGGGCAGCTGCTGCCTGGCAGAGCAGAGCTGAGGTGGGCAGCCAAGGAGGGCAGGGCTGGCACTGGGGGTGTTGCCAAGAGATCCCTGGCTTTGTCTTCCCTTTCCCTGCTCTTTTATGGCTTTGCAAGTTCAACTCAGACTTGGGGAATCCCAGAATCTCCTGAGCTGGGAAAGGACCCACAGGGAGCAGAGTCCAACTTGTTTCTCCTGATGGAGAACTGGGAGAACTTTCTCCTGTCTGCAGACTGGGAAGAGCCTCTCCCTTAGTGAAGGACAAGCCCTGAGCTGGTGGGATCTCATCCATGTGGCTCCAGGCCCACGACCCCCTGACCCCACTGTCAGAGCCAGAGCCTGAAACATCTTTGCAATAATTGAAGATACTTTGGAATCATCCAAGCCAAAAAAAGAGAATTCCTTTTGTGTTACCACATCCTGCCTTGGCTGGGCCAGTCATTCCGTGGCTGTCACACATTCCCTTCCTCCCCAGCACATCNTTCAGTGGGAATCAGCCTGGGCTGAGTTTAGCTCAATAAAACTGCAGTGGAAGGGGGATTGCAACAGTGAAATGACTGGGGAAAAAACCACATTTAGGCCTTGGGAAGCACCTCCCTGCTGGCCCTGGTGCTCTGTATCCCTAAATCCCTCCTGGGCCCCCCAGTGCTCCTTGGGCACTGTGCCACCTGCAGCAGCCAGGCCTTGGCTCTGAGCACCCCTTGGAGCATCCTGGGGCCACCAACTCTGCTGCCTGTGGCTTGGGTGAGGTCCCTGTGCCCCTCTGTGCCCTCCTGCTGCCAGGAGCAGGTTGGGAATGTTGTGCTCATGTAGGACAAAGTGCAGTTACTGTGTTGGTTCCATGGGCAGCCTTGGTGTGCCAGCTGGGCATCTGACTCTGCCACCTTGCTTGCTGGGATTGCCAGCCCTGGGAGTGTTTTCTGCTGTGTGTGAGGGGCAGGACTGGGCAGTGGTGCCCCTGCTGAGGGCCTGGCAGCTCCATGAAAAGCTGGCAAAGGGCAGCAAAGCTCTGAGGGGAGAGAGGAGGAACAGCAGGAGCTTCTGGTGGGAGCCCAACGTGGTGTCCTGGAGTCCAGGACAGAGTCACCCAGATGTTTTGCAGCTGGGCAGCTCCAGCGTCTTTGCCAGCAAACAACAGAGTGCTGGGGGCTCTGGAGGCTTTAAATGAGTGATTAGTGGAGGTGCAGCAGCCTTAATTAGTGACATCCCCCCATCGTTTGTATCTTTGGTGAGAGAGAGGAGCAAACACAAGGAGAGGCTTTTCATCTCCCTGATTTTATGGGATCCTTCTCTGAGGAGGGACCAGGGTATGATGCTCCTTGGACCTTCCTCCCAGAGCACAGGGGTCAGAGGAGAACTTGGTCCCCATCCCTGTCCTGTCCTGGGCTCAGTGTGAGGTGCTGGTGGAGAAGGAGCCAGTCCAGGTTCTGTGGGACCTCCTGTGCTTTCCAGCTCTGAGATGAGCCTGGATTGCCCTGGCACTCCTTGGATGATGAGCATGGAGAGATCCTTGTTGTGGGAATGACTCTCCTTGCCCTGATGTTCACACATTCCCGGGATGTGGGAGCAGGAAGGACATGGAGCAATGGTGGCCTTGGCAGAGACTGTTCACAGTTGGACTCTGTGACCTCAAAGCTCTTTCCCAACCCAAATGATTCTGTGATTCCACGGCCCTGGGTGAGGAGTCTGTGCTCTGCTCTCCAGAGGGTGCTGTGGCAAAGCAACCCCCCCTGTCCCTCGGTGCCACCAGAGGGTGCCTGGCCCAGCCTGTGTCCCTGTTGGCATGGGCAGCACAGCCCCCCGGAGCAATTCCCAACCCCCTGGAGCAATTGCCAACCCCCTGGAGCTCAGCACGGGGCTGTCCTGAGCCATTCCCACCCCCCTGGAGGTTGTGGCTCTCCAGGATCACCTGGGAAAGCCCAAGGAAAGCCCAAGGAAAGCCGGGGATGTGCTGGAAGGGGATCCAGCCTGCCCTGCCCCTGCCCATCACTGCTGCCAGCCCAGGGCTCCTCTGGCTCCATCCTGGTGGCCAATGCTGGAATCTGGAGCTGCTCTGGCTTCCCCCACAGCTGGCACCTCTCCCATGCCCTCCTCCTGCTCCCTGGGATGTGCTTCCAGAGGGGCCTGGGCAGCTGCTGCCTGGCAGAGCAGAGCTGAGGTGGGCAGCCAAGGAGGGCAGGGCTGGCACTGGGGGTGTTGCCAAGAGATCCCTGGCTTTGTCTTCCCTTTCCCTGCTCTTTTATGGCTTTGCAAGTTCAACTCAGACTTGGGGAATCCCAGAATCTCCTGAGCTGAGAAAGGACCCACAGGGAGCAGAGTCCAACTTGTTTCTCCTGATGGAGAATTGGGAGAACTTTCTCCTGTCTGCAGACTGGGAAGAGCCTCTCCCTTAGTGAAGGACAAGCCCTGAGCTGGTGGGATCTCATCCATGTGGCTCCAGGCCCACGACCCCCTGACCCCACTGTCAGAGCCAGAGCCTGAAACATCTTTGCAATAATTGAAGATACTTTGGAATCATCCAAGCCAAAAAAAGAGAATTCCTTTTGTGTTACCACATCCTGCCTTGGCTGGGCCAGTCATTCCGTGGCTGTCACACATTCCCTTCCTCCCCAGCACATCCCCTCCCTCCCTCCCTTCCCACCACTGTGCCAGGGAGGGGCTCAGCAGGAACTTGGGGCACATCTTGTTGCCAAACCCCAAAAATATATGGGACTTCCTGAGTGTTGTGTTGAGGAAAACCTGTCCCTGCTGCTGAATTGAGGAACAAGCCTTGAGTGGGCTCTTGGTTTTTGGGGGGATTGGGGACCTCTTGCCTGTGCCAGGAGGGCTCTGAGGGCACTGAGCCTGGGTTTGGGATTTGCTGCAGATCAGCCACTTGGCAGCAACTCTGCCACCAGCCTGGGCTGGGGAGGCACCCACATTGCTTGGGAGGCACCCAGATTGGTGAGGAGGCACCCNTGAGAGAGGCCCCCAGATTGGTGGGGAGGCACCCACATTGATGAGAGAGGCACCCAGATTGGTGAGGGGGCAGTGGGTGACACTGCTGGGGGCTGGATGGAGGGGCTGATGCTGCTGAGCCCGAGCTTGGGGTGGCACAGGGGATGTCCAGGTGTCCCTCCATCACCTCGTGGTGCCAACAGCTCTGGGTCCTTCAGGAAAGGTGGGGCTGAGTGTGGGCAGCCCCAGTGTGGGACATGGCACCTCTGCAGTGGGGCAGAGCAGGGGCAGCCCCAGCAGGGCAGGGGGGCAGAGCAGGGGCAGCCCCAGAATGGCAGTGGGGCAGAGCAGGGGCAGCCCAAGCAGGGCAGAGCAGGGGCAGCCCCAGCAGGGCAGGGGGGCAGAGCAGGGGCAGCCCCAGAATGGCAGTGGGGCAGAGCAGGGGCAGCCCCAGCAGGGCAGGGGGGCAGGAGCAGGGGCAGCCCCAGCAGGGCAGTGGGGCAGGGGCAGGAGCAAGGGCAGCCCCAGCAGGGCAGCACGTCCTGTCTGTGCCATGTGGGGCAGAGCAGGGGCAGCCCCAGCAGGGCAGCACGTCCTGTCTGTGCCATTTGGGGCTGAGCAGCATCTCCAGCTGGTCCCTCTCAGCAGGAACTTGACTGCCCCTGACCAGGCAGATTAGAAAAACTTCCTTGTGCTTCCAGCTCCTTCCTTTCCTTCCTGGTGGTGACAGCACTTTATCTCCCAGGGCCTGGTTTGTGCTCTGGGCTGGGCTCAGCCTGGGCTGGGCAGCTGGACTTGCTGCTGGGATGAAGGAGAGATTGGTGTGACCCCCATGGCTGAAGCCCCCCAGGCAGGAAGGTGGCACTGCTTGATTGGGAATAAATCTGCTCATCCCTTTCTGAATCCAGAGGTTCCAAATTCCCAGCCCTGGATTCTCCTCAGGCCAGCTGTGGGTTCAAGGGCTGAGTCTCTTCTTCCTTTACTCAAACTCAGAACTGGGGAAGGAATTTGTGCAATTGGAACCTGTGAGATCAAAGGTTTTCCAGCTTGATCAGCTCTTCCATCACATCTGGAAACATCTGCCATGGGCTGTGGGGGGGTCCCTGCCCTCACCCTGCTGGGGACAAAGTCCCTTCTGAGAGATGTGTTGGGGACAGTTCTCCAACCTGCTCCTTCAGGGCTTGCTCTGGATGATCTTTGGAGGTCATTTCCAACCCATCCATTCTGTGCTTCCCTGTGCAGACATTCCTGGGATGGTCTCTCTGGCTGGGAAGGAGGTGGGTGTGAGCCAGGCCTGCCTGCCCTGTCCCTGCAGACCCTCCCCAAACCCAGCAGAACTTGGGAAGCTGATCCTGGGCCATCCCACCCCACCCCACCCCACCCCATCTCACCCCATCCCATCCCATCCCATNCCATCCCATCCCATCGGATCTTCCCACACTGCTGGGTTGCCCCTGCCAGGGGCAGGTGTTTCCCTGTGGGATGCTGAGCCTGTGGACAGGCAACTGCAGGGCCTGTGGTTTGGTTCCTGCTGGGACTGTGTCTTTAGAAAGCAACATCTGCTCTCCCCATCCATTGTTTTTCCACTTGGAAGAGAGTCTGGGCAGAGGAGATGCCCAGGGAATGTGTGGCATCTGGTGGGAGCAGAGGAGATGCCCAGGGAATGTGTGGCATCTGGTGGGGGCAGATGGAACACCTGGCTCTGGCTCAGGTGGGACACTGAGGGCCAGCAAGGGCTTCCACCTCCTCCAGCTTCCTTCAGACCTGTGGGATCTGTGCCCTTGGGATGTTCCTGCTTCCCTGCCCTGCTCCAGGTCCTGCTCATTGCTGGAACAGGAGACTCCCCAGCTCTGGGGGTTTGTTCTCAAGCTGCTGGTGGTGATTCCCAGCCCAGCTGAGCCTTCCCATGGCCCTTCCCTCCCTCCTCAGCTGGGTCTGGAGATGGTGCTGAGCACCCTGAGCCCTGGGAACAGGAGTCTGTCCCCATGGAACCTGTGGGTGCTGCTCATGGATCAGCCATTCCTTGGGATTGGGTGATTTGGGTGCTGAGCAGCTATTCCTGGAGGTTGGATGGTTTGTCCTGGTGCTGCTCATGGATCAGCCATTCCTGAAGGTTGGATGGTTTGGGTGCTGCTCATGGATCAGCCATTCCTTGGGATTGGATCCTTTGGGTGCTGCTCATGGATCAGCCATTCCTTGGGATTGGATCCTTTGGGTGCTGCTCATGGATCAGCCATTCCTTGGGATTGGGTGGTTTGTCCTGGTGCTGATGCCAAGGTGGCTTTGGGTGGCCAAGTCCTGCCCAACCCATTTACTTTTGGTGCTGAAATTCACCCTTTTAAGCTGAGCATTCCCATTTTTTTTCCTGGATAACTCCACCTTGGATATCCCAACTCCCACGGGTGGCTGCCATGGCAAACTTTGCTTGTCTGGTTGTTTTGCCTGAGCCAAAAGCACAGAGAGGGTTCAGGATTGGGAGCTCCAGGCACTGGGACCCCCCAGTGACCTGCCTAAAAACCATCTGGGGGAGCAGGAACTGTTTTTGTGAACTATCTTTGAAGCCCTGAGGGGAAAACTCAGTTTTGGGAGCCCAGATGTGCAGTCAGTGAATGAGGATTGGAGGTTTTACTGCTTTGGAAGAGGGTTTTAATTCCTTTTTTTTTTTGCTCCATTTCTGTAGCTTGTGGATCAGGTTTCCACTAAAAGCTGGAGTTCCACTTTCAAGATGTTGTTGTGCCATCTTTTATTTATCCTTATGCATTATAAATATATAAATATCTATTTAGACTGAATCTTGCATTAAAAGATGCTGTTATTGAGAACTTCAGGGTTTAAATCTGAGATAAAAAAAAAAATAAATTGGGAAATATTTCTCCAGTTTTGCTGTTTGGGACCTTCTTCCTGAAGAGGGTCCTGAAGTTTTTTATGGAGTAAAACCAAAATCCCACCCTAAAATTTGAGCTTTGTCCCCTGCTAACCCTGAAGTTCTCAGGTTTGTGACCCTTTGGTTTTTCTTGAGGTACATCTGGTTGTTTTTCTGGTGCAGTCGAATCGTTTTTGCAAAGGTCTCATCTCTGGAGTTCTTGAGGGGAAGGTGCAGTGGGTTGGTCCATCCTGCTTGGCTTTTTTTTAACCTATTAATCTTTGCAGTGATCCATTTCCAATTAAACCCCAACTTTTTAGGTCTCTGTTCTGCTTAAACCTTTTTAGGAGTGAGAGCCTGCCCTGGCTGAGTGGGACTGGGATGGGGAAAGCAGTAGAGGATGAGGTTGCTGTTGCTCAGGAATTGATTAGTAAACTTTTAACTACTAATAAAAATCCATTTATCAATGGATTTTTTTTTTTGAAAACCCCATTTTCTTAGGACAGTGATATGGGATGTTTCCTAGTGAATAGGAATTAGTTTATATAATTTAGCCTATTAAACTGAATTATTTAAAGTTCAAACTTCCCCTAATTTATCTTTTTTTTTTTTTCTTTTTGGGTTGGTTTTGTTATTTTATACTGGTAAGTTGTCCTGTCATTCCTTTCATTCCTCCATAGAAACAGTGTGAATTCTGGTGTGTATATATGTATGTATAATATATATATTTCCACCCTGCCTTTCTAATTCTCCACACAATGTTAAGAGTTAGTTTTTCTCCCCTCCCTCCACTTCATTTCTGGTGTCTTTTTCCCCTTGATTTGTAATTGAAACGATGCTTTGAAGTTTTGTCTTTATATTAAAGTGTCTGTATTTTAATACACTGAGCTCTTGTGGAGTGTCACTGGCACAGCAGGGCCTGGGGGGGCTGACCTGGGCACTGGGGGCACAGGAGGGACCCAAATCAGGGGCTGGCAGAGGTGGGGACTGTCCTGGGGCAGCTCTGGGACCCTCAGGACAAGGACATGGAGGGGCTGGAGAATGTCCAGGGAAGGGAATGGAGCTGGGAAAGGGCTGGAGGAGCTGGGGGGGCTCAGCCTGGAGAAAAGGAGGCTCAGGGGGGACCTTCTGGCTCTGCAATCCCTGCCAGGAGGGGGGAGCTGGTGGGGAGTCAAGCTCTGCTCCAGGGCACAGAGACAGGAGGAGAGGGAACAGCCTCATCCTCATCCTTAGTCTGGATATTGGGAATATTCCTTCCTGGAAAGGTGCTCAGGCACTGGAAGGGGCGGTGGAGTCCCCACAACATGTGGATGTGGCACTTGGGGACATGGTCAGTGGTGGCCTTGGCAGTGCTGGGAGATGGTTGGGCACAATCTTAGGGGTCTTTTCCAACCTCCAGGACACTGTGATCCCAGGTGACATTCCTGTTTATTCAGCAGTGTCCCCAGCAGGACAAGCCCACAACCAGCCAGGCCATGGATTGAAAGGTTGGAGCCATAAAACTTCCTGAGCTGATTCACTGGAGGGTTCTTAAGACAGCCCCAGTTTGCCCCAGCCCTTCCCAGCTCATCCCAGTCCTGTCTGTCACCAGAGCTCCTGCCTGGTGACACCACCAAACACTTTAGTTGGATTGGATGACCTTTAGAGGTCCCTTCCACCCCATCCTATGAGGAATCCTCTCCAAATCCCATCACCTTCCCCCACTCCCTGCTCAAGGGTTGATGGTGTCTTCTCTCCAGTGCAGCTGCTGCTTCTCCCTGGGGGAGGAGACCACCTGGACACCCCCTGGAGCTGTTGGTGGCCAGGTGAGACACCTGGTGCCCTCTGAGCTGGCTCCAACCAGCCCTGGGTGTCTGAGAACAGCTCTGAGCACCACAAAGATCAAACCAAGATTTATTGGCAACGTTCACTGTACAAGAGAGAAATGGCTTCACTTGGCTCTGGGGGAGCCTGGACCCAACTCCTGCTGAAACACAAAACTCAGAGTGACCAGAGTGTGAGAAATCAACAATTGTCCACAAATCACAGCAGTTGATGCAGATTTCAGTGTCTACAAGTCCCACCCTCCCTTAAAGCCAAAGCCCAGCCCGTGTCCCAGGGTGGAGCTGAGCTCCTGGGCCTGCCCTGGCCCCTGGAACTCTTCACAGCATTGGTTTTACATTCACTCAAGAAATGTCATTGGTGCCTTTTGAACAAGTGTTGGCTCTGCCAAGAAAATGCCCATTTTGTGCCCAGTGCCAGAGGTGGGAGGTGTGCCCAGCCTGGGCAAGGCACACACAGGTGACATTGAGGTGGCTGCCAGGACCTGCTGTGGCACCACAGTGTGTGCTGCAAATGCTCCCAGGTTGGCAGAATTCCTGAGGTTTGGGGTTTATGTGGGTTAAACTGCCCATGGGAGGATTCAGCAGTGCAGGGCTGAGCCTGGAGGTGGCTCTGCTGGGGCTGGAGGGCTCCAGGCAGGACGGAGCTGAGATGGACCAGGGCTGCTCAGCCCAGCTCCAGCTATCCCAGTGCCAACTGGGCATCCTCTCATCCATCCTCTGCCCGTTGTCTCCTCATCCCAGCGTGTTATCCCAACTGGGAATCCTCCCATCCAACCCCTCCCCAGTGTCTCCTCATCACAGTTCCAGTTCTCCCAACTGGGAATCCTCCCATCCATCCCCTCCCCATTGTCTCCTCATCCCAGCTCATTATCCCAACTGGGAATCCTCCCATCCAACCCCTCCCCAGTGTCTCCTCATCCCAGTTCCAGTTCTCCCAACTGGGAATCCTCCCATCCATCCCCTCCCCAGTGTCTCCTCATCCCAGCTCGTTACCCCAACTGGGAATCCTCCCATCCAACCCCTCCCCAGTGTCTCCTCATCCCAGTTCCAGTCCTCCCAACTGGGAATCCTCCCACCCATGCCCTCCCCAGTGTCTCCTCATCCCAGCTTGTTATCCAAACTGGGAATTCTCCCCTCCATCTCCTCCCCAGTGTCTCTTTTCACAGTGGCAGCTGCTCTGCCCTCCCTGCACTGAGACAAAGGATTAAAATGCATTTCAGAGCCACCCCAGGACACCAATTCCCTCTGGCACAACTCCTGTGTGCTCCTGCTTTCAATCCCTCCGTGCTGCTGCCCCTGGAGGTGCCATCTGCCTGCCAATTCCCTCTGGATTCTGTTCCCTCCCTGCCTCCTCCTGCCCCTCAGCTCATTGTGGGTATTTCTGGGGCATCACTTGGAGTGATTCGAGGCAAAGGGAGGATTTGGAGAGGAGAAGGGAAAAATCTTGGCTTTGAGGTTAAAAATGAAGCCTCAGTGACAGCTGGCACTGTCCTGGCACTCAGCAGCAGGAGGTAAAGAGGGAGGGCCAGGCCACTGAAGCAGTGTGGGCTCTTTTTTGGGCATTTATTCCCAGCCCAGAACTTGCCTTCAAGCCCAGCTCAGAGGCTGCCCCTGCCCACCCTGCTGGCCCTGGGCTGGTCACTGGAGGGAACAATGCCCAGAGCTGCAGCCCCAAAGCTCAGGCCAAGCCCCCACCCTGCTCCTCCTGCCCCCAACGCTCTGAGACTGGCACCTGGGACCCTTCCTGGGCTGTGGGTGGGGAGTGTCCTCCATCCCCCACCCATGGGTGGTTTTCCTTGTGCAGCCACAGCCACACTGGTGGGGTGGGGATGTCATTCCTTAACCCTTATCTCTTCCTTACAGAGCCCCAGGGAGGCAGCCCTGGCTCCCTGGCAGCCCGCTGGGACCTTGGCACAGTTGTTTGGTCTGTTTGGATGCTCCTAAAGGGGAGCAAAGCTGCAGCAGTGGCTCGGGGAATGGAGGGTTAATGCCCAGCTGAGCTCCTGCAGCCCAAACCTCCAACCAGAGGGAGCAGCTCCTGCCTTTGCCAACCTCTCCTTATGCCTTTCCTCCCTGGGCACTGGGGCAGAGCTCAGCCCAGAGCTCTGCAGGGAGACAGGATCCCTCAGGGATCCCTCCCTGTGCCTGTTCCCTGGTGCTCTGCCCAGCTCTGCCCGTTGTTCCCTTGGAGGGGCTGCAGTCTGGGCTTCATCCAGCCCCAGGAATCACAACTCCTGCCCAGGGAAGGGGAAAGAAGCCCCCAAACCCAAGTGCCAGTGGCAGCACAGAGCTGCTGCCTTGGCACAGGGGAGCAGGTGGCTCCTGCCTGGCAGCTGGAGCTGTGGCTGAGCATTCCCAGTGCCATTGGGAGCATTCCCACTCCTCCCTGCTCACCAGCTCAGCCCCCAGAATGGCTTGGCATGGGCAGGAGAGGGCAGGACGGGAGGGGGTTAACCCTGAAGAGCATCAGAGCATCCTCTGACAGCCAGGAACAGCCCCAGTGGCTCCTCAGAGACTGAGGGAAGATCCTGAGGCAGGAACCAGGAGCAGCTCCCTCAGGAGAGGGGAGGGAGGAGCAGAAGGGCAGGAGCTGGCTCAGGGTGGCCCCAGCAGCTCTGCAGGACATCAGGAGCTCTGCCAGTCCCTGCCCCTGCCCTGCCCAGGGCAGAGGGTTCTGCTGCCACCACAGGGATGGGTGCAGGGAGCTCTTCAGCCTCCACAGCTCGGAAAGGTGGGAATGTGCAAGGAATTCCCTTAAAAACAATCATAGCAAACCGATTTGGGTAATAAATAAACAAGTCCCTTGGTCACTGTGGGGCTCTGCTGTCCCTCCCAGGCAGGTTGGGGTGGCCCTGGGGCACCTGAGGGCATCACTGGGGCTGTGTGCCCAGCTGGAAACGAGCCTCCTCCGAGATGCCATACTGCTCCAGGGGGTCCTGTGGGGGGCACAGGGAGAGGCACATCAAGGGGTGAAGGAGGCCCAGCACCCCCTGGGGAGGGCACAGGGCTCAGCAGGTGTCCGTGGGCTGGCACAGGACTCACAGACACCTCTGCCATCAGGGCAGGGATGCTCCAAGGGGCCTGGCAGGGTGGGAACAGCATCTCCACCCACAGACACTTGGATGTGGCCAGGCCTGGGGGTGAACCCTCCAGAGAGTGCCAGGGCTGGGGTTGAACCCTCAAGAGACTGCCAGGGCTGGGGGTGAACCCTGCAGAGAGTGCCAGGAGTCCTGCCAGGGCTGGGGGTGAACCCTCCAGAGAGTGCCAGGAGTCCTGCCAGGGCTGGGGGTGAACCCTCCAGAGAGTGCCAGGGCTGGGGGTGAACCCTCAAGAGAGTGCCAGGGCTGGGGGTGAACCCTCCAGGGAGTGCCAGGGCTGAGGGTGGACCCTCCAGACAGTGCCACGAGTCCTGCCAGGGATGGGGGTGAACCTTCTCAGAGAGTGCCAGGAGTCCTGCCAGGCCTGTCCAGCTCCATCCTTGCCCACTCCAGCACTGGAATTGTGTGTTCAAGGGTGGGAGTGAGCACAGGAAGGTGCTCAGGCCTGTGGAGATCCCATGGAATCTGGGAGCACCTTCCAGATCCAACAGCCTGGGCAGGACTGGCACCAGCACCCACAGTGCCCAACCCTTGCTCAGTCACCCCCAGACCCTGAGGGCCTCACTCACCTTCCCTGTCATCTTCTGGATCTCATTCCTGTAGAAAATCAGGCTCCTCCTCAGGAACTCGTAGCTGCAAGACAAGCACAGACCCTGCTGAGCAGAGCAGGATGTGGGAAACGTTCAGCTGCTCTTCAGGGCTGCAGGGAAGTGTGTCTGGGAGGAGAAAAGCCCTGCCCTCCCCAGGGACAGCTCCCAGGGCACAGCCCTGGTTCCCACAGCTCTGCCCACCTGGCTCGTCTGAGGGCCTCGACCCACTCCTGGCACTGCTCCTCATTGGCACACTCAAAGCAGTATTTCCTCTCTGGCTCCTCGATGAAACCTGCCAGGGACAAGGAAAAGGCTCGAGGGAGGTCCTGGCAGATCTGCCTGTGCTCCCTCCCCCAGACTCTGCCAGGCCACAATTAGCACCTCTGTCAACGAAGATGAGCTGGGAACGAGGTGGTAACCCCTGCCCCGGCCCCTCTGCCCTCCCTGCCAGGCTCTGGGGGGCCTGGAATCACAGAATCATAGAATGGATTGGGTTGGAAAAG
>VWZD01002124.1:66399-77334 GCA_013396695.1 Sakesphorus luctuosus
ATCCATTCTATGATTTATCTTTCTGAGTACATTTTTGAGGAGCTTCAGCAGGGATGGTGGGTGTGGTCAACAGGGCACCTGTCCCTGCCTGTGACTAAAACTCAGATGTCACATTCCCGGTGGTTTCCGCTCTGCTCTCACTCTCTGCCTTAAAATGACGTGGGTTTGGATCTCAACCCAACTCTGAGAAGAGAGGGATGGGACGGACCCGGCTGTTACCTCTGTGCACGTGCTGATCTCCAGCTCCGAGCTGCTCCTGGGCTGCTCCTGCTGCTTCAGCCTGACGGGAAAACCAGCAGTGCGTTCCCCCGTCCCATCCCGGCGCTGCAGCAGGAGCACAACCTGCTGTTTGAACCCGTAGCAAGAGCCAGGGGTGTTTCTCTCTGCCTGAAATCTCTTCCTCCCTTCCCGCATTTTGGATTTTCAGCCGAGCCCCCCAGTGTGTCCGTGAGGGAGTGGCTGTCCCTCGGGCAGTGGCCACAACGTCCCCGAGCCACTGGCGAGGAGATTTCCACGGGGGAAATCCCTGCGAGGATGTGGCAGAGCCGCTCTGGGGGGAGGCAGCCCCTGCCCTCCGGGTACGGGGTTTGCCCCCTGCCCTCCGTGTGTGGGGTTTGCCCCCTGCCCTCCGGGTGCTGGTTTGCCCCCTGCCCTCCGGGTGCTGGTTTGCCCCGGTGCGGGGTTTGCCCCCTGCCCTCCGGGTGCTGGTTTGCCCCGGTGCGGGGTTTGCCCCCTGCCCTCCTGGTGAGGGGTTTGCCCTCTGCCCTCCGGGTACGGGGTTTGCCCCCTGCCCTCTGGGTACGGGGTTTGCCCTCTGCCCTCCGGGTGCTGGTTTGCCCCCTGCCCTCCTGGTGAGGGGTTTGCCCTCTGCCCTCCGGGTGCGGGGTTTGCCCCCTGCCACCCCCTGGGGCCGGGAACAGGGATTTGCGTGTCCCTCCTCCCTGCCGGCTCCTGTCCCGGGTGCTCAGGCCCCCGTGGGGATGGGGCTCAGTCCCCAAGCCCCCTCCTCGCCCCCCCTCCCGCACGGGAGCCCCTCGGGGCTGGGGGGGACTGACCCCGCGTGTCCCCCGTTCCAGTGCAGTGGGAAGCGCAGACGGAGCTGCGGTTCCACCTGGTTTTCCAGACGGAGCTGGGCCGGGCGCTGGGCGAGCCGCAGGTGGCCGTGATGCTCTTCTACCTGGGCCGGCCCGGGGGCTCCGGACGCCCGCAGGAGCTGCTGGTCACTGGCCCGGGGCTGGCGCGGGACCAGGTGGGTCGTGGGAGCCGGGCCTGGGTGGGATTGGGGAGGGAGTGTCCCGGCTCTGCTGCCCAGCACCTTTGATACACCCTGCCAGTCCCTTTGCCACCCCCTTACAGTCCCTTTGCCATTCCCTCCCAGTATCTTTTTCACTCTCTCCCAGTATCTTTTTCACTCTCTCCCAGTCCCTTTGACACTCCCTCACAACCCCTTCACCATCCCCTCCCATTCTTTCACCATCCCCTCAAAGCCCCTTTGCTCCTCCCAGTCCCTTTTCCACCCCTGCCAGTCCCTTTGCCATCTCCTCCCAGTCCCTTCGTGATCCTCTCCCAGGCCATTCACCATCTCCTCACAGCCCCTTTGCCATCCCCTCCAGCTCCTTTACTCCTTTACAGTTCTTTCGCCAACCCCTCCCAGTCCCTTCCTGATCCCCTCCCAGCCACTTCGCCACCCTCTGCAGCTCCTTTGCTCCTCACAGTCCTTTTGCCGTTCTTTCCCAGTCCCTTTGGCATCATCTCGAAGTCCCTTTGCCACCCCCTCCCAGTTCCTTTGCCACCTCCTCCCAGTGCATTCCCCATCCCCTCCCAGTCCCTTCGCCGTCCCTTCCCAGCATTCCCGCCCGGTCTCTCCCTCCCTCCAGCCGGGCCGTGCCTGCAGATGAAGCTCTTACCCCCTTCCCACCTCCCGCGGGGCCGGAGGGGCTGCCCGGGGTGCTCAGCGCGGTCTGGGGGTCCCGGTCCCCCTCCTGCCCCGGTGCTCTTTGCCCACCCCGGGGGTCCCGTGGGCTCCGCGCACCCCTCACCTCCCGGAGGAGCTCTGGGCTCGGGGACAAACTCGCGATGTCGCCGTGTCCCGTGTCGCTGCTCCCCTGCCGCGGGCTGGGTGACCCTGCGCGGGGGCTCATGCGAGCGTGTCCCCGTGATGTGTCCCCCACGCCCCCGGCTCTGCTATGTCTTCTGCCCCCTCGCAGAGGCTCTGCCTGTCCGAGGACACCCAGTACCTGGTCCTGGGAGCCGCCGCGGGCTCGGTCACCCGCGGCCCGGAGCAGCTCCGCTTCTCGGCATCGCTGACCATCCGCGGCGGCGAGGGAGGTACGGCCGGGGGGACCCGCCCTCGCATCCCCGCCTGGGCGTTTGGGGTCCCCTGAAGCCCACGAGAGGTGGTGAGGACATGCAGGAGACCCCAAACCACCGTCCCCACCGCTCTTCGTCCCATCAGGTGCCCCCCTGCCCTCCACGGAGGTCCAGAAGCTCCTTTTCGGCTCCGATGACAAGTGTTTCACCAGGATGACCCCGGTGCTGCTGCTGCTGGCCAAGGCATGGCAGGAGGAGGAGGAGGAGGAGGAAGAGGCTCTGGCTCCTTCCTCCTACCTCTCTGCCGTTGGGATGGTGGACACGGCTCCGTACCCGCAGCTCAGGTCCGTGCCCATAGGAAAGGGAGAACTCCGGGAATTGGAGACAGGGCGGGGTGCGGGGGATGTGGGGCACGACACGGGGGTCAGGAGGCCGCTGTGACCCTCCCTGTGGTCTCTTTGCAGCCCAGCCCAGGCCGGGACGGAGCAGTTGCCGACCCCCACGACCCCGGGCCAGACCAACACTTCATCCCCAGAGCCCGGGAGCAGCAGCCACTTCCTGGGAATCCTGACCCGGTTCATCCGGCAGGTCCTGAGCAACTCCAGCGAGCCGCCCCCTCAGCCCGGCTCCCACCACCGGCTGGACTTCCAGGCCATGGAGACCCTCCCTCACCAGGTGCTCAACCTGTCGGAGGAGGCTACGCTGGAGCGGCTGGTGCAGTCGGAGGAGCCGTCGCTGCTGCTGTTCCGGCAGGACAGCGGGGCCGTGCTGGAGCAGCACCTGGGCCAGTGGCAGCCGGAGGGTCCCGTGCTGGAGCTGCTCACGGCCAAGCTGCGGGGGCTCATCCAGGAGCTGCAGGACATCCCGGATTTCCAAGCCAACGCGGCGCTTTTCCAGCAGCTCCTGAGCTTCTGCTACTACCCGCGGGGCGAGGCGGAGGGCGAGCCCGGGGAGGGCGCCGGGGGCTCCTCCAGGAAGCTGCACACGCTGCTGCTGCTGAAGGCGCTGCAGTCGGTGCGGGCGCGCTGGCAGGAGCGCAGGAAGGTGCAGCGGCAGCACCGCAGCGCTCGGCCTCGGCCCTACTGCCGCCTGCAGGAGCTCACCATCGACCTGCGCGACCGCGAGTTCATCGTCATGCCCGCCCAGTACGCGGCCAACAACTGCGAGGGGCCCTGCAAGCTGCCGCTCTCCACCCGCGTGTCCAGCTACTACGCGCACACGGTGATGCTGCTGGGCGTGCAGGAGCGGGGCTCGCCCCTCCAGCGCCCTCCCTGCTGCGTGCCCGTCAGCTACTCCGACCAGCTCCTCATCAGCCTCACGGCCGACGGGATGGAGATCCGCAGTTTCCCCAACATGGTGGCAAAGGAGTGTGGGTGCCGGTGAGGTTCCTCCCGGCGCGCCCCCGTCCCGACCCCGCTCCCGGTTCGGCCTCGCAGCTGGAGCTGGTTCTCCTCCTCGAGGCGGGACCTCCCGCGCGTCCTTTCCCCGCGGTTTGCATCGTTCTGGTTCTGGGTTCGTCCCTGCCCGTCCCTGCGGGCTGCTCCGCACTCCTGACTTTGGGGATGCCGGAGGTGCCCGCAGGGCTCTGACCCCGCGGAGGGGTTTGGGCTGCGGGGCCGTAGTGGGAGGGCAAAGCTTGGCAGATCCAGCCAGGACTACGCTTATTTATCCCTCCCTTTCTGCTCCTGTAGCGGCTGGGAAGGGCAGGTGTAGCTTCCTCCGAGCCTCGCAGCGTCCTCTGACCGTTTCCCAGAGCAGCCCATCATTAGTCTGTAGACGCATTTTGGCTGGAAGCTGCTATAGACGAGCTTATCAAGGTATATAAAGCAGACAGAAGTAGAGAAGACACAGCTCTGTAGCCATAGATGAGCTTATTAAAGTATAGAGTAGACCAGAAGCAGAGGGAACACAGCTGTGGTCAAGGTTGTGGTCAAGGAAGGAAGGATGTGGACTTCAATTATAGTTGTTATCATGGACAACTGATTAAAAATCTGGTGGTCATTAAGACACATTGAAGAGCTTGATAAGGAGAACTGTGTTAAATAAGTTTTAACCAATCATGTTGTAGCTTAAGGCGTGGTGCTTGATGGTTGCCACCAATAATTAAGGAGCACGTTGTGGGTACAGAAAAAGATATCTCTATATAAAACCAATGTAAGAGCACGTAATAAATTAACAGCACGTAATAAATGGACTCCTTGATCATCACACTGATGTGTGAAGTGCCCTTTATTCTTGCATGCAACGACATTAGTCCCCTGCTGGCCACATGACTCCAGCTGAGACAGCAGAGCAAGAGGCCAAACCCCCTCAAAGCACAGACTCACAGAATGGATTGGGTTGGAAAAGACCTCCAAGATCATCAAGTCCAACCCTTGGGCCAACTCCAGTCCCTTTACCAGATCATGGCACTCAGTGCCACGGCCAAGCTCAGCTGAAAAACCTCCAGGGATGGGGAATCCACCCCCTCTCTGGGCAGCCCATTCCAATCCCTGAGCACTCTCTCTGCAAAGAAGTTTTTTCTGCTCTCCAACTTCAATTTCCCCTGGCAGAGCTTGAGCCCCCCGTGCCCCCTTGTCCTATTGCTGAGTGCCTGGGAGAAGAGACCAACCCCCAGCTGGCCACAACTTCCCTGATCTGGCACTTCCAGACAGTGCTGAGGTCACCTCTGAGCCTCCTCTTCTCCAGCACAAACACCCCCAGCTCCCTCAGCCTCTCCCCACAGCACTTGTGCTCCACTCCCTTCTCCAGCCTCGTTGCTCTTCTCTGGCCCCGCTCCAGCCCCTCAATCTCTTGCCTCAACTCAGGGGCCCAGAACTCAACACAACACTCAAGGTGTGGCCTCCCCAAGGCAGAGGCCAGGGGAAGGCTCACTGCCCTGGGCCTGCTGGCCACGCTCCTTTGGATCCAGGCCAGGATGCCATTGGCCTTCTTGGCCACCTGGGCACTCTCCCCCGCAGAGACCTTTCCCTGGGGACATCCCTGCGGGGCTGTGGGGACCCGCTGGCCGCGGTTTGGCACTGCCAGGCAGGTCCCGCCCGTGTCCCCGTGCCCTGACCCCGCGCCCGAGGGAGGGCGGGGGCGATCCCGTTACACCCCCGGGGCTGCTCTCACCATTAATGGGAGCGGCAGCAAACGCTGCCAGAGCACCTGCGTCAGGCCCCGGATCAGCTTTCCAGCCGAGCCCAGCCCTTGGGAAGCAGCAGCTCCTGGGCTTGTCCTGGCTGGAAACAGCCCTCGGGCTTTGCAGTGTCCCCACGGGGCTGGTACCCCCTGGCAGCCCCGCAGGGACCTGGGTTAGCCCTGAGCCTCTCAGGTCTGGGGTGGGGGGCACAGAAAACGCACACACAACCAGGGACAAGGGCTCTGAGGGGCACAGAAAACACACACAGAGCCAGGGGCAAGGGCTCTGGGGGGCACAGAAAACGCACACACAACCAGGGACAAGGGCTCTGAGGGGCACAGAAAACACACACAGAGCCAGGGGCAAGGGCTCTGGGGGGCACAGAAAACGCACACACAACCAGGGACAAGGGCTCTGAGGGGCACAGAAAACACACACAGAGCCAGGGGCAAGGGCTCTGGGGGGCACAGAAAACGCACACACAACCAGGGACAAGGGCTCTGAGGGGCACAGAAAACACACACAGAGCCAGGGGCAAGGGCTCTGGGGGGCACAGAAAACGCACACACAACCAGGGACAAGGGCTCTGAGGGGCACAGAAAACACACACAGAGCCAGGGGCAAGGGCTCTGGGGGGCACAGAAAACGCACACACAACCAGGGACAAGGGCTCTGAGGGGCACAGAAAACACACACAGAGCCAGGGGCAAGGGCTCTGGGGGGCACAGAAAACGCACACACAACCAGGGACAAGGGCTCTGAGGGGCACAGAAAACACACACAGAGCCAGGGGCAAGGGCTCTGGGGGGCACAGAAAACGCACACACAACCAGGGACAAGGGCTCTGAGGGGCACAGAAAACACACACAGAGCCAGGGGCAAGGGCTCTGGGGGGCACAGAAAACGCACACACAACCAGGGACAAGGGCTCTGAGGGGCACAGAAAACACACACAGAGCCAGGGGCAAGGGCTCTGGGGGGCACAGAAAACGCACACACAACCAGGGACAAGGGCTCTGAGGGGCACAGAAAACACACACAGAGCCAGGGGCAAGGGCTCTGGGGGGCACAGAAAACGCACACACAACCAGGGACAAGGGCTCTGAGGGGCACAGAAAACACACACAGAGCCAGGGGCAAGGGCTCTGGGGGGCACAGAAAACGCACACACAACCAGGGACAAGGGCTCTGAGGGGCACAGAAAACACACACAGAGCCAGGGGCAAGGGCTCTGGGGGGCACAGAAAACGCACACACAACCAGGGACAAGGGCTCTGAGGGGCACAGAAAACACACACAGAGCCAGGGGCAAGGGCTCTGGGGGGCACAGAAAACGCACACACAACCAGGGACAAGGGCTCTGAGGGGCACAGAAAACACACACAGAGCCAGGGGCAAGGGCTCTGGGGGGCACAGAAAACGCACACACAACCAGGGACAAGGGCTCTGAGGGGCACAGAAAACACACACAGAGCCAGGGGCAAGGGCTCTGGGGGGCACAGAAAACGCACACACAACCAGGGACAAGGGCTCTGAGGGGCACAGAAAACACACACAGAGCCAGGGGCAAGGGCTCTGGGGGGCACAGAAAACGCACACACAACCAGGGACAAGGGCTCTGAGGGGCACAGAAAACACACACAGAGCCAGGGGCAAGGGCTCTGGGGGGCACAGAAAACGCACACACAACCAGGGACAAGGGCTCTGAGGGGCACAGAAAACACACACAGAGCCAGGGGCAAGGGCTCTGGGGGGCACAGAAAACGCACACACAACCAGGGACAAGGGCTCTGAGGGGCACAGAAAACACACACAGAGCCAGGGGCAAGGGCTCTGGGGGGCACAGAAAACGCACACACAACCAGGGACAAGGGCTCTGAGGGGCACAGAAAACACACACAGAGCCAGGGGCAAGGGCTCTGGGGGGCACAGAAAACACAGACAGGGACAAGGGCTCTGGGGGGCACAGAAAACAGACACAGAGCCAGGGACAAGGGCTCTGGGGGGCACAGAAAACAGACACAGAGCCAGGGACAAGGGCTCTGGGGGGCACAGAAAACACACACACAACCAGGGACAAGGGCTCTGGGGGGCACAGAAAACAGACACACAACCAGGGACAAGGGCTCTGGGGGGCACAGAAAACACACACAGAGCCAGGGACAAGAGCTCTGGGGGGCACAGAAAACACACACACACCCAAGGGTTTTTCTTATTATTTCTTTTTTTCTTTCTTTTGTTTTTAAACATCCAGTCGAATACCTTTTTAAAAACGAAAATAGTTTATTTTAACTTCTATTGATTTAGCAAATACTGAAACCTGCCGTGGGTTGGGGCTGTGAGTGTCTCCTGCACTGGCTCCAGTGCTGTGGGACATTTCACTCGTGTTTCCTTCCTGCAAGAGGCCTGAAGGGATCCCCAGTGAGGGGCTCCAACCTGGTTCTGTCACCTGCAAGTTCTGTGTCACCCTCAGTGATGGCACTGAGTGAGGTCAGGGGGTCTGTCCCCGACGTCCCTCTGGTTCTGTAACCCAGAATATTCTTCTCTCTTGCTTTGCTTTGAATAAAACCATTAACTGAAGAGCTGCACAGTGTGTTCACTGGGCTCAGTGGGAGGCCCCTGTGCTGCCCCAGGGGGTGGGAATGCCCTGCAGGGGGACTCGGGTGAGGATGGAGGGAGGAGTAACACGAAGCCCAAGGAGAAGCTCCTTCCCTGGGTCCTTTCAGGTCGCCTTTGGCCATTTGATCCAGGGGGGCCCAAAGTCCATGGGGAGGCTCATGCCAGGCTGCTGTGCTGCTGTGCTGCTGCTCAGGGATCCTGGGGTGCTGCCCATGCTGTTGACCCAGGGATGTCTCTGGAGAACAGGCAGGAGCTGGGGGTGCCCTTGCTGCGGGCAGTGGAAGGGTTGGATGCCCCTGAACCCCCCTGGATGCCCCTGGACCCCCCTGGACCCCCCTGGATGCCCCTGGATCCGGCACCCCGGAGCCCCTGGGCCTGCCCAGCCTCAGTCACGCCTCTTGCCCTCCCTGGACCTGCTGTCCCTGCCTGGAGCTGCTTCCCAGGGTTTTCTGCTCTTCTGCTGCTTCCAGTCCCTCCTGGGGCTCTCGTGGCCACCGTCGGCCCTGCCGGGATGGCCCTTCCTGGGCCTGTCCTGCTCCCGCCGGCTCTCCTTCCTCTCCTTCCTCTCCTTCCTCTCCCTCCTCTCCCTCTCCTGCTTCTTCTGGGGCTGCTGCTCTATGTCCCTGGCAGTCCTGGGGCCTCTGCCAGGCTTGTCCCCAGGTGTCCTGTCCTTGGCTTGTGCCTCCCTCCGGCTGCTCCGCCCTGCTTGGGTGGCACGGCCTTCCCAGGTCTTCTTCTCCTCCTTCTTCTCCTTTTTCTTTTTCTCCTTCTTCTCCTCCTTCTCCTCCTCTTCCTCCTGCTCCTCTTCCTCTTCTTCCTCCTCCTCCTTCTTTTCTTCCTTCTCCTCCTCCTCCTCCTCCTTTTCCTCCTCTTCCTCCTTTTCCACCTTCTTTTCCACCTTCTTCTCCTGGCTCTTCTTCACCTCTGGCACAGCTGGTGGCACCTCGGGGACATCCGTGGGTTCTTCGTCCTTGTCCTCATCCTCATCCTTGTCCTCATCCTCTGGCATTGCGCGGCCAAACCACTTCTTGAAGATCCAGGGCTCTGCCTGTGTGGGGACAGAGGGGACAGGGCCTGGTGACACAGCCAAAGGGACTGGGACAAGATTCTTCCCCCCTCTGAGAGGTGCCACCCTGGGCCCATACCAGGTTGTTGTCAGCTTCGCTGTCATCATCATCTTCATCGTCCTCATCTTCATCTCCGCCATCGCCCCCCAAGGGGCTGCTCTCGGGTGGGGCAGGAGGGGCAGTCACCACCTCGGGGACCTCCTGCTCCTTGGGGCTGGGCACCTCTGGGGGGGACAGGGACAGGCCACGCTCAGCACAGGCTGTTTGGGTGGCGTGTCCCACCATGGGGCCCCAGGGCCACCCCACCCTGGGGGTGGTCCCATCTCAGGCTGGGTCCAGGGGGCTGGGACAACACGGAGCTGTGAACCCACCGGGAGGGGGAGGTGGTGGCGGAGGGTCCTGCCGGGCACGGGCGATGCCCTCCTTGGAACACGGAGCTGGAAGAGAGGAGGGCAGAGCAGGCAGGAGGTGACAGCAGGGCCTGGCCACCCTGTCCCCTCCCCCCAGCTCCCAGCTCACCTTGGAGCACCTGGAAGGTGACGCTGAGCAGGGCCACCAGCGAGGCCACCACGATGCACTTGTTGAGGGTGAGCCCCTCCCAGAGCAGCGGCTCCTCCGAGGGGTCCACGCTGGGGGGGTCGGCCTTGCTCTGCACCGGGAGGCTCCGGGGCACTGGGGACCCCCAAGGGAAACAGAGTCAGTCACTGGGGGTCCCCAAGGGAACCCCCAAGGGAAACAGAGTCACTGGGGACTCCCAAGGGAACCCCCAAGGGACCCCCAAGGGAAACAGGGTCACTGGGGACCCCCGAGGGAAACAGAGTCACTGGGGCAGCTGGGAAGGGGCAAAGGGCTCTGAGCTGGGGGGGAAAAGGGCTCTGAAACATCGTCCTGCACTGCCAGTCCTGAACAGGGGCAGGGGAAGGGACAGGGACAGGGACAGGGACACGGGTAGGGACAGGGGAAGGGACAGGGGCAGGGACAGGGAGAGGGGCAGGGAGAGGGTCAGGGACAGGAGCAGGGACAGGGACAGGGACAGGGGCAGGGGTAGGGACAGGGGCAGCGACAGGGGAAGAGACAGGGACAGGGGCAGGGACAGGGGCAGGGGAAGGGACAGGGGAAGGGACAGGGGCAGGGACTCCCCATGTCCCCATCACTGAGCTCCCAGGGCACTGTGGAGAGCTGAGCTCCTCCTGTCACCGCTCTGTGCCCTCCCGGACTGAGCACTGGTTGGGGCCTCAGAGTTGTGTCCCTGTGGCCACCCTGGGGCACGAAGGGCTCCCCCCACACCTACCTGGAGGCCCAGCGGTGCTGCCCTTGGCTCCCACCTTCTCCACGCGCTTCCTCTCCGCCGCTTTCCTGTCCCCGCCGAGCGGCGCTGGCTCTGGCATGCTCGGCTCGGCTCGGCTCGGCTTGGCTTGGCTCTGCTCAGCTAGGCTCGGCTCGGCTCGGCTCGGCTCGGCTCGGCTNCCCTCTACCCACTCTCCCCGTGCCCCTCCTGCCCACCGTCCCCGTGCCCCCGGGGCTGAGCTGATGGTGCCCCAGCCCCGCGTGGCACCGACCCCGCTGTCGCCAGGCCCTGTGTGCCCCCTCAGCAGCGCTGACACCCAAACTGGGCTGTGTTGTGTCTGCTGAGGGGATTCAGCCACGAGTGGGTGGCAGAGCCCTGGCACACATGGGTGGGCTCCTGCCTGTGCCCCCCCCCGGGCTGTGCCTGAGGGATCCCCATCCCGGAGCGGCCCCCGGGGCTGGGTTTGGGTTGGGGGGTTGTGGCATCCCCTGGGTGGGATCCGGGATCCAGAATCCAGGATCCTGGGC
>VWZD01002124.1:82519-92871 GCA_013396695.1 Sakesphorus luctuosus
GGATGGATGGATGGGTGGATGGATGGATGGATGGATGGAGGGATGGATGGATGGATGGATGGATGGATGGATGGACGGATGGACGGACGGATGGATGGATGGATGGATGGATGGAGGGATGGATGGATGGGTGGATGGATGGATGGATGGATGGATGGATAACCAGGATCACTTTGGGTCTTTAAAAAGCAATAACCCACCTGCAGAGCTGGGCTGGGAGGAGCTGATGCTGCTCAGGGCTCTCTGGGGATGGGGCTGTGCAAATGTCACCTCAGGGCTAAGGCAGCAAAAAGGCTTCCCAGGGAATCACTGGGAGTGCTGCAAGGATGATGCTGCAATAAAATCATGTTGGCAGGAGTGCCCTGGGCCCCCCTTGTGCCCCCAGCTCTCTGCCAGCAGCTCTGAGCGCCTTCAAAAGGCACAGAGAGCCAAGAAAAGGGGTGGGAGCAAATGGGGCACATGGCAGAGTTTCCACAGCAGGAAGGACTGAGGGGAGGAAAATGTCAGCTTGGAAGGGAAACAACAATCTGGGACAGCTCTGGAGAAGGAGCAGTTCCCTCCAACTCACCAAGCAGAAAAATTGGGGTCTAGATGGAACTAGAAAGCAACAGGGTGAAACCCAGCAAAGGTCTCATTTATAGAATCACAGACTGTCCTGAGCTGGAAGGGACTCCCAGGGACCATCCAGTCCCACCCCTGGCCCTGCACAGACACCCCAACAATCCCACCCTGTCCCTGTCCCATTGTCCAAACTCTCCTGGAGCTCTGGCAGCCTTGGAGCTGTGCCCACTGCCCTGGGGAGCCTGGTCAGTGCCCACCACCCTCTGGGGGCAGAACCTTTCCCTGAGATCCATCCCAACCCCCTGGCACAGCTCCAGCCATTCCCTGGGGCCTGTCCCAGAGAGATCAGCACCTACAGACATGTCAGGGAGTCCTGGATCTCACTGCTGTGGGGAGATGGAGCCAAGCCTTCCATCCTTTGGGAAGAGGTTTAAAACCCACCTGGAGGAAGGGTCAGTGTTGGCAGACTCAGCCCAAATTCAGCCACTCAGTGCCCTCAGTCCCCCAGGGCAGATCCAGCAAAGTCAGACCATTTCCAGGAGCTTTGGATTCATGTCCAAGGTTCAAGCAGGGCCCAGATCTGCACATCAAACCAGATTTCCCATTAATTACTCTCTTAAGGCTTTTCATAAACATTCCATTGTGTGAGGATTCACGAGGAACATGAAAGGTTTAATTAAAGGGGAGACATTGATCCTGCTGGGAAAAACTCCCAAGTTCATCATTGACTGAATTTATGGGACATAAAGAGGCCAGAAAATGGCATGGGCAGTAAAATGGTGTAAGTTCTGTCAGTTTGGGATACAATGATGGGCAAAGGGAGGGGAATTTACCAGCCAAGTGAGATGAAGGTGGAGGTGCAGCCAGAAAACAGTGAATAAACTCCTGGGCATGACAGGATGGAGGATCCCACCTGGATCCAACCTCCAGCTGCTCCTTCTGCTGCTGGCCTGGATTTTGTCCCCTGGCGTGGAGGTCACTGCCATGGAATTCCCAGATTGGCTTAAATTACCCATCTCCTTCCATCTCTGTACCCACATGTTGGTGGATGAGGGGAAGGCTGTGGATGTGTCTATCTGGACTTCAGCAAGGCCTTTGACATTGTCTCCCATAAAATACTCCTGGCAAAGCTGGTAGCCCATGGCTTGGACAAGTGTTCTCTCTGCTGGGTCAGGAGCTGGAGGGCCCAGAGAGTGCTGGTGAATGGAGCTGCATCCAGCTGGTCACCAGTGGTGTCCCCAGGGGTCTGTGTTGGGTCCAGTCCTGTTCAACATCTTTACTGAGGATTTAGATGAGGGGATTGAGTCCATCATCAGCAAATTTGCTGATGACACCAAGTTGGGAGGGAGTGTCGACCTGCTGGAGGGCAGGAGGGACCTGCAGAGGGATCTGGATAGACTGGAGGGATGGGCTGATTGCAATGGGATGGAGTTCAACAAGGCCAAGTGCAGGTCCTGCCCTTTGGCCACCCCAAGCCCTGCAGCGCTCCAGGCTGGGCACAGAGTGGCTGGAGAGCAGCCAGGCAGAAAGGGACCTGGGGGGACTGAGGGACAGGAAGCTCAAGAGGAGCCAAGAGTGTGCCCAGGTGGCCAAGAAGGCCAATGGCATCCTGGCCTGGATCCAAAGGAGCGTGGCCAGCAGGCCCAGGGCAGTGAGCCTTCCCCTGGCCTCTGCCTTGGGGAGGCCACACCTTGAGTGTTGTGTTGAGTTCTGGGCCCCTGAGTTGAGGCAAGAGATTGAGGGGCTGGAGCGGGGCCAGAGAAGAGCAACGAGGCTGGAGAAGGGAGTGGAGCACAAGTGCTGTGGGGAGAGGCTGAGGGAGCTGGGGGTGTTTGTGCTGGAGAAGAGGAGGCTCAGAGGTGACCTCAGCACTGTCTGGAAGTGCCTGAAGGGAAGTTGTGGCCAGCTGGGGGTTGGTCTCTTCTCCCAGGCACTCAGCAATAGGACAAGGGGGCACGGGGGGCTCAAGCTCTGCCAGGGGAAATTGAAGTTGGAGAGCAGAAAAAACTTCTTTGCAGAGAGAGTGCTGAGGGATTGGAATGGGCTGCCCAGAGAGGGGGTGGATTCCCCATCCCTGGAGGTTTTTCAGCTGAGCTTGGCCGTGGCACTGAGTGCCATGATGTGGTAAAGGGACTGGAGTTGGCCCAAGGGTTGGACTTGATGATCTGGGAGGTCTTTTCCAACCCAATCCATTCTATCATTCTATGATCTGTCTGATCACCATATAAATGTTTGTCCATTCCCATTGCAATGCTGCTCTGCCTTCCTGGTGCTCCCCTGGACTTTTGTCCTGCACCACAATCCCATCCCAGCTCACAGTTCCTTATTCCCAGTGACCTTTCCATGTTTGTTTGGCTTCCACATCCCGAATCTCTGGCTGTGGCAGCAACGGGAGCCCTGCAGGGATCATGGACATTCCAAGTGGGAAGTCTCAGCCCATCTTCAGGCCCATTGGGTTCATTAGGGAGGGCAATGTCACCAGCTGTCCTTCAGGGCACAGGGTGGGATGGGCAGCAGGGAGCCAGGACAGTGGGCACAGCCCTGGAGTTCTGCCAAGCCAAGCCTCAGGCTCAGTGGGCACCTTAAACCTGTGGTGGTGGATCCCACACCATCCCTGGGACAGGGATTATTCCTCAGACAGGGAAACAGGAGCTGTGCTTTGTGTGAAGGACCCCTCAGTCCCTCCAAGCCCTTTGGAGCTGGAACTCCCTGCCCTGGTCCCTGTGGATTGGGAAGCTGGGCTGGGAGAAGGGGCTGCCCAGAGGGAGGTGGGAGCTGATCTTGCTCCTCTGCTCCCTTCAGGTGCCTCCTCTGCCCTGGAATCCTGTGGAAAATGCACTGGGGGGGTTTAGGTCACTCCTAAAAGCTCCTCAACATCCTTTGAAATAAGCAGAGTGTTCTCCTGGACCTGAATTCTCTGTCCTTATCCCACCTCCACTGATTTTTTTTTTAATCTCTCTGTTTCCTTTAAAGATATTTATGGGAGATTATTCTTTGGCACTGACAATCACGCTAAATTCTCTTCTCTATTATCCCAGGCTTTTCTTTCCATGGTTTCCTGGTGTCTTGCTGCTTGGCATTGTTGTGTCTCTGTATTGTGCTTTAAGACTTTAACTGTGTGCAGGAACATTCCTGCTGGTGGTAACTGGATGCTTTTCCCTTTGAATCACAGAAGTGGCTGCAAAATATCGATGTATAAAAACTGTATTTCTTGTATTTTATCCTTCTCAGGGTGCTGTTGATGGACATGACCCACTCCCTGGGGCTCTGCAGGCTCTGACCACCCTCCCTGCCACTCCTGTCACTGTCACACAACACCAACACTGAAATTCTGCTTATTTGTATCCCTCAAACTCTTTTCTTTCATCCAAAATGCTTCTTGCAGCAGTTCCAGTGAGAGCTTTTATTCCATGATATTTTTCCCCTCCAGGTATGACAGTTCTGACTCATTTCTTTGGAGGAAACTGTGGGACTGGGAAAAACAACCTGTCCTTCATTCTCCCTGAAAACAACCTGTTGTTGCAGCTCTCCCAGATCCATTAGAACACTTGGAAAACTTCCTGTTCTCGAGGCATGAGCAATCCAAGGGAAATCAGCTCCGGGATCTTTTCATCTGGGAAGGTTTCAGGAGCACTTGGTGCAGCTTTTTGGGGACACTGAGCTCTTGGGTTGCAGGTTGAGCTTCCAAGTTTGAGACCTGCATATGGGATGTCTTTCCTGGTGGAGTGACAGAGCTGGGAGGGACCTTCTGACCCCAATCCAGACCTGCTGTCCATGTGTGGTCCAAGGATCCTGCTCAAAAGGCACAGTGGTTCCCCCCTCAGCCTCCAGCGTGGCCCCTCCACAAGCTGAGCCCTCTAAAAGTTACAAAGCTCCTTTTTCATTTAAATTCTGTTTCCTTGTAGCCAATTTTCCCCCAATTTTCATGCCAACATTGTCCTTATGCCCCAATAGGCATCTCAGCTCTCTCTGGGGTGTTTTTATGTGTAGCAATCCTGCCCTTTGTTTTGGCAGGCAAAGCAAACTGAGATTGTCTTTAAAATCTTCCTTTCTCCTTGTCCTGCTTCTTGTCAAGGAAGGCTCTCAGCCACCCAAAATCAAAACCATTCCCACACAAGTTATATCTGGAAAGCATCTCTCTGTGACCACCCAAGTGCCATCACCTCTTAGGTAAAACCTAAAGAGTTCTAAATTCATTTGCTGGATGTTGGAAAGGGAGCTAAAAAAAAGAAGGAGCTAAAAAAAAGCACAAACTTTGGAGGAGAACTAGGAGGGAAATTTTGGCACATCTACCTGGGATGAACGAGGATCATGGAATTATAGAATCATGGAATGATAGAATGGATTGGGTTGGAAAAGACCTCCCAGATCATCAAGTCCAACCCTTGGGCCAACTCCAGTCCCTTTACCAGATCATGGCACTCAGTGCCACGGCCAAGCTCAGCTGAAAAACCTCCAGGGATGGGGAATCCACCCCCTCTCTGGGCAGCCCATTCCAATCCCTCAGCACTCTCTCTGCAAAGAAGTTTTTTCTGCTCTCCAACTTCAATTTCCCCTGGCAGAGCTTGAGCCCCCCGTGCCCCCTTGTCCTATTGCTGAGTGCCTGGGAGAAGAGACCAACCCCCAGCTGGCCACAACTTCCCTTCAGGCACTTCCAGACAGTGCTGAGGTCACCTCTGAGCCTCCTCTTCTCCAGCACAAACACCCCCAGCTCCCTCAGCCTCTCCCCACAGCACTTGTGCTCCACTCCCTTCTCCAGCCTCGTTGCTCTTCTCTGGCCCCGCTCCAGCCCCTCAATCTCTTGCCTCAACTCAGGGGCCCAGAACTCAACACAACACTCAAGGTGTGGCCTCCCCAAGGCAGAGGCCAGGGGAAGGCTCACTGCCCTGGGCCTGCTGGCCACGCTACTTTGGATCCAGGCCAGGATCCCATTGGCCTTCTTGGCCACCTGGGCACACTCTTGGCTCCTCTTGAGCTTCCTGTCCCTCAGTCCCCCCAGGTCCCTTTCTGCCTGGCTGCTCTCCAGCCACTCTGTGCCCAGCCTGGAGCGCTGCAGGGCTTGGGGTGGCCAAAGGGCAGGACCTGCACTTGGCCTTGTTGAACTCCATCCCATTGCAATCAGCCCATCCCTCCAGTCTCTCCAGATCCCTCTGCAGGTCCCTCCTGCCTTCCAGCAGGCTGACGCTCCCTCCCAACTTGGTGCCATCAGCAAATTTGCTGCTGATGGACTCAATCCCCTCATCTAAATCCTCAGTAAAGATGTTAAACAGGACTGGACCCAACACAGACCCCTGGGGACACCACTGGTGACCAGCTGGATGCAGCTCCATTCACCAGCACTCTCTGGGCCCTCCAGCTCCTGACCCAGCAGAGGGGACACTTGTCCAAGCCATGGGCTACCAGCTTTGCCAGGAGTATTTTATGGGAGACAGTGTCAAAGGCCTTGCTGAAGTCCAGATAGACACATCCACAGCCTGCCCCTCATCCACCAGGTGATTCCCTTCAGTAGCTGAAATAGCCCAAAAAACAAATTTCAGAACTAATTCTTAACTCCTGTCCAGTTTATTTTCAGCCACTCCCTGCATTTTGTACATCCCAGAGGCAGTTTTTCAGCTCATCACCTGAACTAATTGGTAAAAGTCACAGTGAGCAGGAAATCAAACTAACTAGGTCATGGCTGCAATCCTGAGCAGCAATTTCAAGGATTTTTGCCTTCCCTGTGCCACTTGTGTGCCCTCCAGCACCTCAGGACATCTGGTGGTCTCATTAAGAGCTCTGAGCACACGCTCAGCTCTGCACGCTGAGTTTCTGCCCTCCCCAAAGCTTGGCCTGCCCTGCCCTGCCCCTGCCCAGGGAGTCAGGATATCTGTGTGGGATTTTGGGCTTGCACACAGCAGGACAATGGGAATGAACAGCTCCCCAAAGTCTGATTTCTTTGGAAACCCCCGGGGTAAAACACCAGCTCACATCTTTCCACAGGCAATGAACCCTTCCAGTCTCAGAGCCAACAACAAACAGGAGGCAGGGTGAGTTAATTTGTAAGCTGGAATAGCTTCATAAATAAAAACCTTCAGGAAAACTGGAAAATTCTAGTACTGACACAGAGCTGCCTTCAGTTTGAAGCCTCCCCTCCTCAGTGGGTTGGCAGCTCAGTGTCTCCTTTGGTGGTGGCAGTTCCCTGTCACTCCCTTGGGGGACATCCTGATGGCACCTGTTCTTGGATTGGGGGTTGTCACAGCAGGTTTGCCCCTCTGGGAGATGCCAAGGCCTGCACAGGTCGGGCTCTGCTGCCCAGAGGGATTTTCTGGGCAGGTTGTTGCAGGGAAAGCTGGTGCCCTGTGCGTGGGTAAAGGCTCAGTGGAGCTGCCAAGCTGCCACCTTTCCCCAGCCTGAAACTCAAGAGTATTTAAAAAAAGGAACAAAAATAAACAAGCCAAGCTGCCAAGGTGCCCTGGTGGCTGTTTGCCCCTCACTGCAGGGATTGCTGACTATCCCAGAGCACAGAGCCCTGAGCAAATATTGGTTCAGACACGGGTGGCTCGTGGGCACAGAGCACGAGGCTGCTGCAACCAACAGCCTGGCACAGCAGCTCTGCCAGGGCTGGAGCTCCCTGTGCCCCTCCTGCAGCACCCCCAGGGCTGCCCTGGCCTTGGGCACACCGGGATGGTACCCAAAATAAAGCAGTGTGGGGCACAAACGGAAAGGGGAGAAATCCCTCCTGGTCAGAGTTGGTCTCTGGTTTGTTCTCAGCCACAGCCAGGGCTGAACTGGGTCCTTTGGGCACAGCTCCTTAAGGGGAACATGGGATAGAACCTGTTCCAGGGAAAATGAGCTGTGGGGCATAACCTGTTCCAGGGAAAATAACCTCTGGGATAGAACCTGTTCCAGGGAAAATGACCTGTGGGGTATAACCTATTCCAGGGAAAATGACCTGTGGGGTATAACCTATTCCAGGGAAAATAACCTGTGGGGTATAACCCATTCCAGGGAAAATGACCTGTGGGATAGAACCTATTCCAGACAAGATAACCTCTGGGATATAACTTATTCCAGGGAAAATAACCTCTGGGATATAACCCATTCCAGGCAAAATGACCTGTGGGATAGAACCTGTTCCAGGCAAAATAACCTCTGGGATAGAACCTGTTCCAGGGAAAATGACCTGTGGGATAGAACCTGTTCCAGGCAAAATTACCTGTGGGGCATAACCTATTCAAGGCAAAATAACCTCTGGGATAGAACCAACCTCAGGTAAAATGACCTGTGGGATAGAACCTATTCCAGGGAAAATGACCTGTGGGGCATAACCTATTCCAGGGAAAATGACCTGTGGGATAGAACCAACTTCAGGTAAAATAACCTGTGGGATAGAACATGTTCCAGGCAAAATGACCGGTGGGGTATAACCTATTCCAGGCAAAATGACCTGTGGGATAGAACCTGTTCCAGGCAAAATGACTTGTGGGGTATAACTTATTCCAGGCAAAATAACCTTCCCTGCCCTCCAGGCTCCTCTGTGTCATTAATGAGAAAATATGCTGATTAATGCTCTTATCACAGGAACGATCTGATGGGGGGAAGTCTTTGAATATCTGCATTTTAATGAGCTGCTGGGCAAATGTTTCAGCAGGCAAAGCTGCTCTGAGCTCGGTCCTGACTCTGCACAGCTCCTGACAATCATCCTGTTGGCATCTGTTTGTTCTGAGAACATTCCCAGATGAACCAGAGCTCCATCCCTGCTGAATTCCAGAGGGGGATGAAGAGGAGCACACAAAGGAAACAGAAAATGGGGTGGGGAAGGGAGGGTGTTGCAATGGGATGAAGTTCACCAAGACCAAGTGCAGGTCCTGCCCTTTGGCCACCCCAAGCCCTGCAGCGCTCCAGGCTGGGCACAGAGTGGCTGGAGAGCAGCCAGGCAGAAAGGGACCTGGGGGGACTGAGGGACAGGAAGCTCAAGAGGAGCCAAGAGTGTGGCCAGGTGGCCAAGAAGGCCAATGGCATCCTGGCCTGGATCCAAAGGAGCGTGGCCAGCAGGCCCAGGGCAGTGAGCCTTCCCCTGGACTCTGCCTTGGGGAGGCCACACCTTGAGTGTTGTGTTGAGTTGTGGGCCCCTGAGTTGAGGCAAGAGATTGAGGGGCTGGAGCGGGGCCAGAGAAGAGCAACGAGGCTGGAGAAGGGAGTGGAGCACAAGTGCTGTGGGGAGAGGCTGAGGGAGCTGGGGGTGTTTGTGCTGGAGAAGAGGAGGCTCAGAGGNTCTGTGAATACACAAATCAAGCTTGTGGAATAATTAATCTTAAATTACAGAGCCAGAACAGCAAAGTGCCCATGGACATTTCTTTCCCAGAACTCCTGAGGTCCCATTCCTGGCATGTTCCTTCTGTGTCTCCTGCTCTTGGCCAGCCCTTCTCCAGCTGAGTCCATTTTCTGTTCTCACTTCAACCTTTTCCCTCTCACCTCCACATTATTTTTATATGAACTGCAGGTCCTGGTTGGTTTGACCCTGCAAACTCAAAGAAAACAACTCAGCACCTCCCAGGTGACATTGAATTCCACCCCTCAATCAGATTTTAAAGCATTTTAAACATCTGTTCCCTTATCTGCATTAAACTCCTCTTCATACCCAGCTGGTTTTAAGTGGAAAAAACAGAGAGTCAAAGGGGTTTTTTGGGAGGGAAAAAGTACAGATTTTGTTGGCCTGAAGTGGTGAGTGTTTTCTTCTATTTCACAAAGAAATTTTTCCTAAAATTCTGGCTTTTTTTTTTGGCAGTGGCTGAGTCTCCTTCCAGCTCAAGTGGGTCTGACCTTCCAACAAAATCACTCTCACAGGGATGACAAAGACAATGAGGAGAGTTTTGCAGCTAGAAAAGATGCTCTAATTACTTGTCCCACTAAGATCAGAATAGATTCTGACACACTAAATAGCGACTTAGTGGGGGAGTATTTAAAATTAGATAACTGGTAGTTAACTGTTACCTGTAAGGAGATGAACCAGGAGTGCTAAGGAAGGAGATGGGTTGATTTAAAGCCTTTTTTTTTTTTATCAGACTTATAAAATGTAGGTCTTATGAAGTTCAGAAATAAGTCTGATGGTTTGATAAAGCCTCACAAGCTTCTGCTGGTCCTTCATTCTCCACACAGAGCTGAGCAAGGTGAACATTTCAATTACTAAATTGCACACAAAGTCACCACACACAATGATTTCTGTGCATTCATGTCCTGATGGACATCTCTGTCCTGTTTTAGTGCTTGGAGGCATCTCTAGATCACTCTTACAACTGTGAGAACAAGCAGAGTCTTCTTGCAGTGGGGATAGGAAATGCAATCAGAACCATTTGATTTCAAAGAAATTAATTTATATTTTCATTATCATTTTTTGGGGTGAGTTCCAAATGTGCAATGCCATTCCTGGACTGCACATGCTTTAAAAGAGAGCCCCTGTTTTTCTGTTGTTGACCAGAAAATCAATATTTGCAGCTGGGTTATTTAATTGTGCTTTAACCACCTGAACAACAGGAGGGTTTCTCTTCCCTTCTTGAAATAAGAGGTGGGATCCAACTGTGGGTTCAAAGTGCAGTGTGTTGGGTCCAGTCCTGTTTAACATCTTTACTGATGATGTAGATAAGGGGATTGAGTCCATCAGCAGCAAATTTGCTGATGACACCAAGTTGGGAGGGAGTGTCGACCTGCTGGAAGGCAGGAGGGCTCTGCAGAGGGATCTGGATAGACTGGAGGGATCTGGAGAAGGACCTGGACAGGCTGGAGGGCAGGAGGGCTCTGCAGAGGGATCTGGA
>VWZD01002125.1:1470-14597 GCA_013396695.1 Sakesphorus luctuosus
ATTATTAGCACACCAGCTTATTTTCCCCACATAAGGCTTTTTCTCTTTTAAAAAGGAAATAATACTTGTGAATTAAATCTCTTTTTATATATCATAGAATACCCAAGAAGGAAGAAGTCTGAAACTTGTCATTGAAATTATAGGCAGTTCCTTCATTAAATAAAACCCAAGTATTGTGAAAATAATCATCTGTCACATTCAAGTTAGGAAAATTAAAATGAATCCATGGCCTGATCCATCATCATTAAATCAGTTACTGACTTAATAGTAGCAAGGGGAAGATTCATAGTAAGAACCAATTATAAATCTAGGAGTGCAAATGAAAAGGCAGAAACATTTTTAACTGCATTTTTCCCATGCAAATTCTGCTGCAGATAGTCCTGTCAGCATTGTTGCTAAAACCCAAGTGACAGAAGTGCAATTTATAACCAACAAAACCTATTATAATTGTCTTCATTAATTTTCCCACAAAGCATTCTCTTCTTTATTTTTAAGTAATCTTGAATGACTGCATTATTAAGAGAAAAACCTCATTAGTTAATAAAATTCCTCTTCTTTGCTTCAAGATCCTAAATTAGGAAAGAACCAATACATTTTAAATAAGGTGACATTAGTGATATTCTTTCCAGCAATAAAACTAATAAAACTAATAGGAAGCTCAAGATACATGATAGAGTAGCACAATCTTCTTTTCAGCTCATAAATGTGATTATCAGCCTTTAGAACATACCATGCCNTTCAAGAGAAGTGTAGGGAACAGAACAAAGGACTCTATGTTACCTTCAGTGATATCACATTTTTCTTTATAAGGAAACATTTGAAAGCAATTGCTTATGATGCAGCATTCTCAAGGCCTGAATCAGCAAAACAACATGCTTGACTGGAGCAGAAGCCTGAGCAATACTGTGGAAACCACACACAAAAATAAAATAAAAATCAGACTACCTCAATGGGACTATATTTTTTCTGTAAACAGTAATGTAAATATTATTGTGTAAGATTTAACAGAAAAAAATGCTTCATCACCAACCCAAATACTTGGTTAATGTATGTATAATCAGCCTCCATAATGTCCTTTCAGAGCAATGCATCTCTGATCGACAGCTCCGATCATTAAAACAAGCTTTGCCCAACAGCATATTAATGTGCCCATTTACAAGAAAGTGCATTCACTTGAGACCCAGTCTTGCTCTCATTTGATTCTCTTCCAGATTGCAATAAGAGCAAGAGCAGGCTACTAGAATTTTAAGCTTTACAAAAGGCTTCATGATTCAAGTGACAATAAAATAAAGGGATTCAGCCATTACAAATTGCCTTTAGTAATTCAGTCATGTGGTTTTATCCTTTGAATCTTGAAAGCTGCACTGTAATTGAGTAAAAAAATATAAATAATGGAAATTGATGATTCCAAAGTGACTTTAAACTGACTTTAAATCTCAGATGTTATGATATTTGATTTTCATTTAACATTAAGAAAACTAATTTAAAAATCTCTTTCATTAGAGTTTTATTTGATGTTTGGAGCATATCTTGGTTTAAAATTTAATCAGTGAAATCTGAGAATTCACAGAATACATACTAATATTAATTTCTTTGGGCATCTCTGGGCAATTTAGACTAAAATATAATATAGGTAGATCATACTACACTATAATCAAGGGTACAAAATGAACTACTTGGTGATCCTTTTGAAGCCAGTAAACTCTGCCTGATGGAAATAGCTTTCAAGCCGATCAAATAGCTTTCAACAGCTATAGGACTGAAATCTCAATCCCCTCAAAACTTTGATGCCTAGTTTTACTAGGTTAATTTGATCTCCTTAGTTTGATGTAACTTTGACTCTCGAGCAGTATTTTCTGTCCCTATCCCTAAGGCTTTGCCAATTACTCATCAATGGAGAGCATGTTTGTCTACAATGAAAAAAACCCTAGGGTAAATATATATGGAATTTTATAAAAATGATGCTAAATAATCTTTCTAATTTACACAAAAAAATCCCCCAAATCAATTACAGATCACTACCACGAAACACATTCCAAAAAATTACTATTTATGAAGGAGTTTAAAGTTTGCAAAAAGAGGATTTGTAAAATGTTTTGCTTTGAGAGTTCTTTAAGGAGAGTTACTTGTTAAGTGTCATTTTAGCAATTATGAAACTGTTTTTTCTGCTTTCAGTTTATAAAACTCAAGATATGCACTGTCCAAATGAATACAGAGTGTAGTTTGTAGCATCTTGAAGAGTTGCATTACAGTGCGTTGTAGATTTAAAAGTATAACACTGTAAATTTTGCACAAGTAGCTACTCCAAAAATTCACATGTTATTCATTAAGAAGCTGAAGTCGTGACAGTAATGATTTTATAAATCACTTAACACATTTCACACTTTTCATTAAATATTTACATTTATAAGGGCTGAATCAAAAAGGGTTGTTTTTATTTTTTAAAAACTATGCATGCTCCCTTTTTTCTTTGGCTTCTTTAGCATATAACATTCCAGTAGTTTTATGATCCACACTTCAAAATCTGAAGAGCATGCAGTTATTGCTAAAAAACTGTATTGAAATATTCCGAAAAATCATTAGCAGAGTTAAAAAATGTATGTTGGGGTTGCCAATCCCACCTGACCATGCTGTGATGTGAGTCCTGTGACTCAGCAGAGCAGCTGTGCATGTTTCTACTGTCTTGCAATGGATAGGGAAGGGACATAGCTGAAGAGCATGCAGGCCAGTCAAAATCCATTAAAAAGTGATTATATATATATATACATATATATGTATAACTTGCTTAGGTAACCTGTGTGAAAGTGGTGACACGTTGCTCTACCTGGTTAAAAAGCACCAGAGCTGCATTCTTGATTGCTCCAGCTTGGTTTTACCCCTGTGAGAAGTAAGAATGGTAGGTAGTGAAGTTCAAGACACAGGATCACTAGTTTTCCTCTTTTTGGAATCTCTAATTCAAACATGGCTTTAACACAATTAAAACATAATTATTAAATATTTTATTATTAGTTGGAAAAAGGGAAATACACACCACCTGAAATACTCAACAAACTTTTCTACAGAACTTGTTAGTTTATTTTAGAGAAATTAGAAATGCAGAAGCTAGAACTAGTAATCTGCACTCAGAAATTGTGATGCATAAATAAAAATAGAATGAATAAAATTAACAAAGACATGGTTAGCAGATTTGGAAACTATTCCTGTATTTATATAGTGCTTAATGCGTATTAAAAATTTTAAGGGTTTTTTGTTTGTTTGTTTCATGTTCTAGTCTTCATTTAATTGACTAAGTGATTATTCCTTTTATTTGAAAAATATGTAGGTACAGTAAGTAAAATACTTTGAAGATATATGGCTTTTCATTCCTCCTTCATCCTCTAGTAATGATAGAACTTCTAGATCTCGATGAAAATAAATGCCTTCAATTTCTATTCAAATTAAATGTGATGAATTATCATATTGTCTATGTTTCTAGTTTAGATTTAGTATGCCATACACTTCCAACTCTTCTAATTGTCTCAAAAGAGGACTGGATTGGGGTCTGCACAGTGGAGCATCAGTGTATCCAGAGATATGGTTTAAATCATTATCCACAGCTAGTTCATAACTTAAACAGTTTGTGACTTCTCAAGATACTGTCCCAGAATCAGTCAGTTTTAGAAATGATAATTTGGATGTTTGGACCTTTTAAACATGATAAAGCATCATCCAATAAATTGATCAACTCCTACTGGGTCTGTTTTGGCTAAGAAATTTATTGAAGCCCAATGACAATGCATAACTTTTGGGAATGCAATAACTGCTCTTGTCTTTTTAACTTCACCTAGGCACAAAGGCACTAGTGAAGCCAGTCAGAAAACTGAACTTATTCCTTGCTTTGAAAATTCAGTAAATTAGATGATGAAAGATATTTTTACTTTTATCAAAATCATCTATTGTGATTTTAGAAGTCAATTGAGTAGCCTTACTTCTCCATTCTGCATTTGTACTTACTGTACATTTAGTGTAGATAGAACAGGGTTTGGAGTTCTGACTGGTATGTGTAGGTCTATGGGCCTATATAATGGCCTATGGGTATATGTATATTTCTTTAGTCTTAAGCTTTCTCTCACTGATGACAATATTTGAACTTATTTTTCCATATTCAAATGCAAAGATTTATTTATAAAGTTGTGAATCTGATACAATGAACAGTTGTTAAGTGGTATACAACAGTTAGGAGTCTGATGTTTGGTAAGATTAACATGGTGTAGTCATTTCACTGATTAGCAGCATGTTTTATAATAGAAACAGCATCTGCAATGCTAATGGTAAAAGCTACCAAAGCACTCCCTTTAGTTACTTCTAATTTTCTTGCTATCTTCAAAGTTAATTATCTCGAGTATCTTATTTTCAGAGCAGAAATCCGTTAGTTTTCTTTTTTCTGATGATTATTTCATTGTATATTGCACCTTTATTTACTGATTATTAATTTAAAAAATCCTCCTTCAAAGTATCAATGAAATGTTCACTTCTTTAGGTACTTTCAACCAACTATTGCTCTAAAGCAGTGGGTAACTTTATAATCTAATAAATGTTTTGCCCTGTTTCATCCAAACAGAAGAGTTCCTCAGATTTCTACTGATACGTATTAGAAAGATCTTGTTTAGGTCTGAAACTTGCAACCAGGTTCCAGAAGACGTTCTGGCAGATTTGGGAAATTATTGACTAGAAAATTAATTAGAAAGTGTTTCTGAAATGGCAGGGGAAAAAAGGTCAAAAAGAACTAGCCTTCCAAAAGAAGCTCTGTGGCTAGAGTTATTTTGTAGCATAGTATACCTGATAATAAAAATAGGAAATATTACAATTTTTCCTCACTCACCCCAAATTACAATTTCTATAATAGTTACCTGCTCCTGGCAGGTATTCCTAAGGGGCATGCTGCCCCTACCCCACTTCTAGAATGACAGATTTCAAATAATCATTCTGGTCTTAACATCAGTGACAGTAAGACACCAGAAAAAAAATGGATCATTTTACAGTTCCTGTGCCGGTCGAGCTTCCCACAGCTCTCTTGTTAAATAGAAAGTTATTACAGAGGACACCTCCTTAAGGTATTTCAAGTGCTACATACTGCCACAGCTTAGGCAGGGAAAGTTCTGCCCCGTCTCTTACCCCTCCTGTTGCAGACCAGGCCTTCTAGCAGAAATGTTGTCTCACTGGTACCCCTTGAGAGGCAGAACAAATGATGGTGCACTGTTCTAGAGAGGGAGCTTAAACACTGTGCCAATGCACTCTTTATCTTCCTTAAAAGACAATCAGAAGGTAGCAAAATATTCAACAGTAATTGTTGATGTGGTAGGAGAAGATTGGGAATCTTCACCAATTCCCATCACATGCCAGAACATCTCTTCACACGTTACCAGAACCGGTGGACTTTTATATGCACAATTAAAAAAAAAACACTTTATCCTTTCCCTACAAGTCATCCAAAAGGAATAAGAAATCCAGAGCAGAAAGTGTAATTTCTCTAATATTCACAATTTTCAGGACACTGTCTGATTAGATACTGTTCACAATATGCACACTTGCACTGTGTGAATACATGTTAGACAGCTAAATGCTCTATGAGCAGAATTTGGGAGAAGTATTTTAGTTCCAGCTTTGCAATGGTATTGATTATTACATTCTATGGGGATACTGAGGCTGCACAGACGTGCTAAACCTATCCTAACCCCACTGAAAATTTCTCCACAAGTTCTTAATACAAAGACCACTCATCATTTACTGCTGGATTTTCCACAGGCACCTGAAATTTTCACTTTCAAATTGCTTATGCAGACTTTTGGATTTGGTTTCTCTCCCTGAGACATAAGGCTACAAGTCCACAAGAAACCCCGTAAAATCTCTTTGGATTTATTACCGTCCAGAAACTTCAGGATGGCCTTAGAAGGCAAAAGCATAATGCCTGAACCAAGCAAAGATGGGGATGAACAGAGCAATTGACTGGGAAAGTCACCTTGAAACTGGTATTCAGAACTTCTCAGCACAACAAGGGCTTTTACTCCTTTTTCTTGGGGTGTACATACATCACATATTCACCTGGAAAGCAGAGGAGTTTCTGTCTTTGCACTGTGTTTTGTTTTGTCCTCAGCTGTGCTGATAGAATATACAGCAGTACACTGTAAACTGAGCCATTCAGTCTACCTTAAAGAAGAAATAAACAAATAACACCTATGGCACAACCAGTGACCTGCCTTACAGCACAGACTCACAAGCACTGAGGCAGAGAAAGGGTTATGTAAAGACTGCCAGGGGATCACTAACCAAGTGTGGATGGGAACTCCCCAAGTTCCTCTGCTGCTGAGGCTCATGTGTCATGTATCCACACATTTAGCCTAATGCATATTACAAACCTTCAAAGTAACATATTCGGGAAATTTTTAGGCTTGTAACTTCATAAGATGGAGTTACTAGGAAGGCACTCATCAAAACTAACCACAAGGAAAGCAGAAAATGTAAAGTAAATGACATTTAAGAAAACATCAGAATATATGAAAAGACATCCAAGACTTTGCTAAAGGTTCATTGGAAATGGCAATAAACTTTTATTAGATCACTTTATATGAAAAATTCTTAACTCTCAGACCCAGAGTCACTCCGAATGGAGTTCTTTGTGATTCTAATTGATCTCATAATTTACACCACTTTACACTTCCTGTATCTCATATTCTTAAATTGCCGTGGGTAAGCACTGCTGCTGTACTATCTTATACATCTGCATTGAAATATGTTGTTCCATAGCTGACCAACTCAGTTATGTGATAGAATATCTTGTTCTTCATCTTAAAATTGTTACACAGAGCAACATTCTTTGCAGCTGCAATTAAGCACACACTCCTAATGTTCCTTTATGTTCTTTATCAAAAAAACCATACTGTGATTAATTGGATCATGGCTATCCATTAATGTAATGTGGTATAGTTTGATATTGCTGAGGAATGCATCATTATTTGCAAATGTAGCAGTTATACAGCTATGATAAAGTCATGAATGAAGGACTTGTGTATAGAAGAACTTTCTTTATGGTAAACAAACCCTTTTGTATCAATGAGTTACTACACAACTTCACAGCTTCTAATCCGATTAAAAGCAAATTTGTCCATGGTTCTTGAGCCCTTAAACCTCAAGAGTTCCTAAACTTCTCCTGGCACTAAGTATAATTATATCCTACCAATGCATTTATTAGCTTGTCATTGATCATGACTTCAACAAAGTTTTCCTTGAATACCATTAGCATCTGTTCATGATCACTCTGTTATTTCAGCCACTTAAATTTTGAAATACATAGCATTTGGTTTTTAGACCACCTTTTAGACAAACAATAATAATAGCATAAAGCTTTCAAGTCAGCTGTTTCCACATGCTTCTATATTACAAGATCATTCTGCTCTCTAGGATAACTTGATATACTGCTTTGCCATGACATTCATTGGTACCTGGGATTACTTTAATTCAGCCAACCATGGTCTCTGAACCCAAAATATCTAAGAATATTACTCACAAAACTTTTTGGATAATCCAGAATACACTAATGATTTGTGAGAGTTAATTTTTAGAACTACCCTAAATATTGAAAACCATTTTTTTCTCCAGTTACATTTGCTCGGGTATGCAAAGCTGTGTAGTCTTAATTGTTCCTTAGCCTTCTACCCTTAAACTCTTATTGCATTGTAGGTACTACAGAAAGAATGCTTTATGAAACATATGCTAGTCCTAAAGCCTCATAAAACTGTGAAAGAAATAATCATTTTTAAAATCAAACATCTTCCAAATGTTAATAAGCAAAATGCTAAAAATAAAAACTCTTAAGGACTCTCTACTATACCATTATATAGGGTAATTTTTTCTTGATTTATAATTACACAAAATTCTAAAACAAAAAATATATTTACACAGTATATCACAGTTTTTAAACGATTCTAAATATATGATTAGAACAAGTAAATGCACAACAATTTAATTGTTAAGATATGAAAAATCCTACCTGTTTGCTTTCTTCCATGTCAGATTCGCTGCTAAATTCTTCTGTATTTAAATTTTCAAAATCTGATTCTCCAACTGCAATGGGCACTGTCACAGTGAGGCCTGGGTTGTTTATGAATGACATGTAATCATTTTCATCAATTACGTATTTTTCCACACTGCTGCCTGTGCCTACACCACTGGTGGTTCCATTCCCATCTTTAAGATAATTCAGATCTTTGCTTATTTCAACAGCAGTATGATTGGAAATGCAGCTGTCTTTCTTGTTGTTTAGCTCTTCAAGTGCTTTAATTTCCTCCAAAGATTTCTGCTTTCTAACAAAGGCTTTTTGGATGAACTCCTGTATCTTTTTTTTAACATAATCTATGCCCTTTTGGATCCTTGCCACAGCAATCTGGAGATTGTTCATTTCATTATCATCATCTGTAGCAGCAAGGTTGTCTGAACTAAATGAACTCAGCAGCAGGGCCAGAAACAGGTTCAATACCTAAAAGGTGAGAGAATACAGCTGTGTAGTAAATACATACATATAAGAAGTGTTAGAGTTGGCAATGCTGGGTAAACAGTTGTACTTGATGATCTCAAATGCCTTTTCCAATTTAAATGTTTCTACGATTCTAAAAAAAATCAGCAGGTTACTTATCCTAAATAACATTCTGGGACTTTGCACAATTCTGCTGACATAATGTCAAGATTGCAAGATTATGTGAATGACTAAGATACAAACATTTTGAATTCTATTTTATAAGACTTTAAATAATGTTGAAATATATCACTAAAGAAAGAGAAGTTTGAGAGATATAGGGCTTAGGCATAATCAGAATGAACTGCCAAGTTTAATAGTAATAGAAACTTAAAGTGTAAATGGTGCATTCCATTTATAATGCTGATTTCTAAGAAGTTTTCACCAATTCAATATTTATTGACTGAAATTTTGCATTTGTCAGTTTGAATAAAAATTTTTCTATAAAGGTTTCTTTTACAGTTTTGAGTTAGGTTTCCAACACGTTTTTAAGCTGGATGGCAAATCCCTCTGTGTTTTTCGTTTCTTACACCTAAAAAGCCAAAAAGTTCAATACTTAAGTTCAAGATAGTCTAAACAAAACCAGCTACTCTATACATTATTTTTATTAAGTCAGAAGTAAAAGTGCTGGAATTAGCTGTAATGGGAGTACTTCTGAAGAAGCAGCTTTCCAGGAGCTGTTGCAGCACAAACTGTATTATTTCAAGAGTAGTGAGGAAGACATTTGAATTTCAACAGCACCTCTAAATTAGCTGCAGCACTCCTATGATAGGGGTTTGATTTGGCATTTTGGTGTACTTCTAAATTCCTGTACCAATAGTAAGAGTACTTCAGTGTATAGAAATGAGTGAAAAGAGGAGAAGGGAATCGTATGTTTTCACCCAGAATTAGCACATTCAGATTAATTTTTTAGTTCTAAATAGAAGTATGACAAACATTTTCATTGCTTAGCTCTAATTCCTGTGCATTTGCATCAGAGTTAATGCTCAAAAATGTTGATCACTTACCACTAGGTTTCCAATAACCATGACCAGCATGAAAACAATAAGGCACATGGTTTGGCCTGCAACTTCCATGCAGTCCCACATCGTTTCTATCCATTCTCCACACAGCACTCGGAATACAATCAGGAAAGAGTGGAAAAAGTCATGCATGTGCCAGCGTGGAAGTTCACAGTCACTGGAGATCTTGCACACACATTCCTTGTAGCTTTTCCCAAACAGCTGCATCCCAACCACAGCAAAAATGAACACAATGATGGCCAGCACCAGGGTCAGATTCCCCAGAGCCCCCACTGAGTTGCCAATAATCTTTATCAGCATATTTAGAGTTGGCCAAGATTTTGCCAATTTGAAAACACGAAGCTGCAATAAAATATGCAGAGGAATCATTAGTTCTAGCTGTGAAACAGAACCTAAGTCCAAGTTGTTTAGCAGAGCATATCAGTTTCTGTAGATTAATTTGTTCCTCAGTTGGAAAAGTATTAATATTTTAATGGAAAACAGCAAACATGGAGAATTTGCAAAAAAATGCATAGTTTAGCATTGATAGTAAAAAAAATCATAATCTATGTTCATATGAAATTTTATTTTAATATTTTTAAATGTCCACATACAGGTGATTAATAAACAATTCCTAAAGACATTTCAGAATTTTGTACTCTTTTCATCTCCTTCACCACACCATTTTTGCTGGCTTAGTTCCACATTTCCCTTCAGCACCACATTAAGCTTTTCGTGCTTAGTTACAGGACAATTTTTAAGCAAAAAGTTGATGCTGACATTGTGATGTCCATTTAAATCATAAACACTAACTTAAAAACAGCATTTATTACCCAGACTATATTGTGTTGAAGTTGTTTACCATTGCAAGTAGTGCTAATAAACTAAGTCACTACTTCCTATTCTATATAATAGGAGATAACCTAAGTTTTCAAGTCGTGTGAAAACTACTGGTAATAAGGACTTTCAAATCATAAATCTTGTGCCTCCAGCAAACATATGAGTAAATTAATTTGTGTACAATAGTAATTGCTATTAAAAATACAATTTTTATAGAAGCTTAATAGTATTTAAATTTAAATGTTATCTTAAGATCAGCTTGTTACAACTCCTTGTTACATGTAATGGAGTTACTAGAAGTTTACTGTTGGAGTCCATTAAAATAAATGTGAGTAGAGGATCTGCTTAGGGTCTTTACCAGTAACACAAAGTAATGGTCATTATATAAAGATGAAAAATGTTATGATTCTTTATGCTGGTAACAATAGGTATGTTTTTATGCTTTGATGATTCTTAATGAAATCAATGTAATGAAGATTTAAAAAATTCTTAAAAGGTAGCAGTTAGTCTTATGCTGGCAAAGGATATCTCCCTGATAGAAGATCAATAGGAGAGTTTGATACCAAAGGATGTAAAAGGATATCGATTGACAAGCATCTTATCAAACATGGCTTGCAAATGAGGCACATATGAAAAGTAACATGACCCATTCAAGTATATATTATATATTTACAAAATATGCTAATTATTAAGGAACTAGCAGTTTTCCAGTGAGACAGTTGCATGCAAATATTTAATTTTCAGGATATTTACCAATCTGAATGACCGAAGAACAGATAATCCTTCAACATTTGCAAGACCAAGCTCCATTAAACTAAGGCTAACAATAATACCATCAAAAATATTCCAGCCTTCTTGGAAATAATAATAAGGGTCCATGGCAATTATCTTTAGTACCATTTCTGCTGTGAATATCCCAGTGAACACCTAAAACAAAATATAATGAATTAATTGAGTTGTTATGAGAAATTTATATACCTGAGCAAGTTATTTTAATCCAGCTCAAGTTCTTCTACCTGTTACTATAAAGAACAGCCAATTGCTCTCCAAATAGCATCTAAGTATTTCTCAACACTGAGCAAAAATTACTAAACCAGGATATACAGAGTAGGACAGAGGTTTGATACACCTGTGAAAAGCTATTGACCAGTCAGTAGCTGAGGTCTAGCTCAGATTTAACCAGTGTGTGCCGGACTATCCATCCAGCAGATGATGTGATGTGATCTGTGTTTTCAGTCCTGTTTAAAGATGACAGTCCCAGTAAAGAATAAGAAGACTTGACAGTCATTTTCTTCCTAGTTCATGGTCTGAGCAGAAGTGTTGGAAGATACTCTCTAATGTCCGACTATCTAAGGACAGACTCTCTAAGGTGTGTCTTGTAGGACAGAGTTGAGGAGTTTGGGTGGAATAGACAGGAAAAGCTGGAGTTTCTTGTACCAGGCTTTCTGTAAGGATATGGAGGTTTCACGCACAGCAACCATGCTGTGTGACAGATACTTCCCTTTGTGAAAAAGAACTTCAGGGTGATACTGTTATTTGAAATATTGGGAAGTGCAAAATGTCTTTAAGTCCAGAATTTAACTCAACACTTTCTTGCAATGAGTAGTGCTCAGTGGCTTGTGCACCATAGTAAAGACATTTTGGAGCATGATGTAAAACACCAAAAATACATGAATATTGTGCACAGCACTTAAAAGATATCCCAGATGATCCAAAAGTCTTCAGATGTACACCAGTGGACTCTGCCACTGTACATTGCAGTCTCTGAGAGAGTTCCTTACCCTGCTTATTCTCAGTCCTACTACCCAAAGTTTTCTGGCAGCAAAGCTAACTTTTTACAGCACTAGAGATGTTACAGAGATGTTACCATATAATCAGAAGAATGTAACAGGTATTTCTATGTGTAGTAAAAAAGAATGCAACAAAGAAAATTATTCTTGACAAAACTCTTGTATTTGTTTAAATAATTGAAAAAAAAAAGCTGTAAAACATTTAATTTCAAGGTATCTCCTATTCCACCCACAAACTATTTTTCTTCAGCATAACTACATCCCTAAATACACAGATATACATTTTAACAGAAGTAAACTCAAGTTTTCTTCAACTTAGAAATTTGAATACTGAATGTATTTTATTATTACAGAAAATTAATCATTGCTTTTTAGAACTATTTCTTCCTTCCCAGTAAAATGCTACCAAAAAGGCAGTCATATTTGTCATATTTAATTTATCCTCAAACACACTGTGATGTCACAAGCAAAGAGTAAATTAACGTAATTTAAATGGAAACAAAAAAATTAAGGTTAATAGATTAATACAGCGAGGAACAGAGAATTTAATTGAAACCAGCAGGTACAGTATTCAGTGCACATATATTGTCCTAATTAAGGACACCAAATTGTTACAAAGGTAGATAGAAATATGACCGTTGCTAGCTTAGAGTAAAATAATAAAAATATGAGATGTGAAAAAGCAGACCTAGTAAATACAAATTATTGGAAAGAAATAATCCTAAAACTATGACAGACCAACATTTTAAAATACTACATTTGGTAATCTGTGATGAATATAAGAATATGCTGTGATTCAATCTTTGTCCAGGAGAAAGGAAACTGTAATGCACACAAGAACACACAGCTAGTAAGTTCAATTTTAGTTCTATTTTTAAAAAATGTCATAGAAGGTTGTATTACTAGTATGTAGAAGGAAAATGTTTAGACTTTCAAACAAACTCTGAC